>VZTO01004918.1:0-17543 GCA_013400615.1 Syrrhaptes paradoxus
CAGCCAGTTCCTTATCCACTCAGCAGTCTATCCATCAGATCCATGTCTTTCCAATTTTGAGACAAGGATGTCATGTGGGACAGTGTCAAAGGCTTTTGTCATTGTTTATAAAGCCACGGGGACAGTTTTTGCTAAACACCTGGTGGGCTGAGGCAGGGACAGGGAGGGTTCACTCACCACTTAGGGTCATGGGCAAGAAACCCACACGACTTGGGAAGAACAAGAAAACAACTGAATTTATTAACTATTTACAACAAGAAGCAAGATATTGAAAGAGAGAAACCACATCTTAAAAAAGGCACTTCTCCCCCGTGTCCCCCGACGACTGCCGGCTCCAGCATGGGGCTTCTAGTTCCAGCGTGGGGTCCTCCACGGCTGCTTCTCAATTCCATATGGGGCTACAGTGGTTCCTGCCTGGGGTCCTCCACAGCTCTTCGCCATGTGGCAGGGGAAATACTGAGCACGTTCTCTTTCATGGTTTCGACTGAGCACTTGCATGGCTGTCTCTTTCAGCATCTTTCTTCTCTTCTCCGTCTTCATCGGCCCCCAGGAAAACGGACTCCCAGGTGAGCCATGGCGGAGGCCTGGGCTACAGCAGGTCGGTTCATAGAAGCCAGGCAGGTGGCTGGATGGCCAGACCGGCCCACCCGAGCCGTGCCATGCCCGGGGCCACGCCAACCCATTGTTCCGTGCCCCCTCTTCAATATGTCATTGTCAGAGGCGCCGATTGGCTCAGCCCTGGCCTGGGGCGGGGGCATCCTGAGCTGGGACACTTACTTCAAGCAGTTTCTTACAAAAAGGCTACATGATGGTGGTGACATTTCTCCTTTACCAAACACTTGGGCGGGGAGGGGTTACTCGTTAAGAGTCATTTAAAAAAGGAGCCACCAGCGTAACCCCTCCCTTGCCGCCAGCAGCAGACTGGAAGCTGGGGGAACTCTCAGCAGTTGTTTAAGGAGCCATTACACCCCTCCCTGCTACCAGACAAACCCCCACACAAAACCATAACAGCTTTGCACAAGACTGGGTAGATGACATCAGTTGCTCTTCCCTGATCCACCTTGCCGTAGAAGGCCACCAAATTTGTCAGGCGTGATTTGCCCTTAGTGAAGCCATGTTGCTGTCACCAACCACCTGCTTGTTTTCCATGTGCCTTAGCACAGATTCCAGGAGGATCCACTCCATGGTCTTGCCAGGCACAGAGGTGAGACTGAGCAGCCTGTAGTTTCCTGGGTCTTATTTCCCTTTTTAAAAATGGGGGTTATGTTTCTCCTTTTTCAGTCAGCAGGAACTTCATCAGACTGCCGTGACTTCTCAGATATGATGGATAGTGGCTGAGCAACTTCATCTGCCGGTTCCCTCAGGACCCAAGGATGTATCTCATCAGGTCCCATGAACTCATGCACCTTCACATTCTGCAGATGGTCTTGAACATGATCTTCTCCTACACTGGGCAGTTCTTCCTTCTCCCAGTCCCTGCCTTTGCCTTCTGTGGCTTGGGCAGCGTGGCTTGAACACTTACCAGTCAATAGTGGGGCAAAAAAAGTCACTGAGTACCTCAGCCTTCTCCATATCCTGGGTAACTAGGTCTCCCATTACCTCCTGGAGAGGGCTCACATTTTTCCTAGTCTTCCTTTTATCACCAACATACCCCTAGAAGCATTTCTTGTTGCCCTTCACGTTCCTGGCCAGATTTAGTTCTCTCAGATCTTTAGCTTTCCTGACCTGATCGCTCGCTGCTCCCTGACAACTTCTCTGCATTCCTCCCAGGCTACCCGTCCTTGCTTCCACCCTCTGGAGGCTTCCTCTTCATGACTGAGTTTATCCAGGAGTTCCTTGTTCATCCATGCAGCCTCCTGGCATGTTTTTGTTGGGATGCATCTCTTCTGAGTTTGGAGAAGGTGATCCCTGAACACCAACCAGCTTTCTTGGGCCCCCCTTCCCTCCAGGGCTTTATCCCATGGGACTCTTCCAAGCAGGTCCCTGAAGAGGCCAAAGTCCGCTCTCCTACAGCCCAGGGCAGTGAGTTTGCTGTGCACCCTCCTCACTGCCCTGAGGATCTTGAACTCCACCATCTCATGGTCGCTGCAGCCAAGGCTGCCCTTGAATCAATAAGGAACATTGTATTTCCTTAATTTGAGAGATCAAGAGAAAGAATATATGAAAAAGCAAAGTTCTGACAATCTGTAGGTACGATCCACTGCACACTAACAGTTCCTTTCAAGGCAGGAACTTGCTGCACATCCAGTGTTTGCAACTCTTTATTCTCAGCTGTCGCAGAAAATTGTTTTCAGCCAAATACAGGCTTGTAAAATCTGAAATGAAATTGTTTCATTAAGCAGCTTCAAAACTTCCACAGGTTCAGTTCCCAGAAAAGTTCCCTTGGTGCAGATTCTCTAAAAGGAATCTCAAAGATGGAGTGTTAGCAGACAGGGACCCAAGTTTGGGAAAAAAGTATTGCAGAGCTGCTACATAACTTCACTGTTCTAAAGAAATACTCTCTAAAGTTTATAATCTTTATCATGCATACGCTTTAGATCACCAATAGTGTACTGCTAGGGATCAATGCAATTACACCATCAGCTATTCCATGCTAGTCCTTGTCCATAGCAGTTCAACTACGCAGCTACGACAAGTTTACGTTTTTTTTAACTCCACAACAGCCAAAATACAAAAGTAAACGATGCATACACCTATGAAATACTCACTTTTAAAATAATTTTAAAGCTAATAATTTTCTCACAATTTTACAAGTGGAAAACCAACGAACTCCCTGACAAAAACCACTCAAGAGCAGAAACAACGCTTGCATTGAGTCCAAGGATCCTCGATTGCTCCTTTTCCACTAGAAATGCACATTCCCTTCTAAACCCAAAACAAAAAGAAAAGAAGTGAGAAGTTTTACGACAAATGAAACTGTCCTTTTATCCCAGTCACAACCACAGATTTTGGTTCAGACCCAAGGTATTACGCAGAAGGTCCCACTTCCAGAACAGCACAAAATACTGTGAGATATGAACGCTCAAAGGTCTTATGAGAAGAAATTGTTGCCTTTCAACTCTGTTTTTTCCTCACCCTTAGCAGCTCTCAGAAGATCACAGCAGGTATAAACACGCTTTTAATTACAGAACTGGATTACTCTTGCAACTGATTCCCAGCTGCAGCAAGTTATAATCAAGTAGCCGTTGAGTATAACGATCATTTAATGGCCGAAAAACCATAATAAAGCAAGCTTTAATGAAGAAATCTGGAAACTTGCCAGAATGTTATGGCACTGCACTCAAAAAGAAAGTGTCACAGGCTGTACTGGAGATTAAGAGAACCTTCTCATCCAGATGGCCAGAATGGAGCAAGGCAGTGCAGGGAAATCCCGATCAAAAGCTACTACAACATGAAAGTACCAAAATCCCCGATAAACCAAACCACTGCTCATTATTTCAGGCAGCAGCTGCACACTCATTTTGTGTTGTGAAGAACTCTGAGGAGAAGGCAACAGGAATGTGTTGCTGTCTCTGTAATAATTCACTTCTTCACCAGCTTTTTTGACAAAAGTGCGGAAAGGTTTAGCAGCAAGAAACTTATTTGCCAGCATTTATTTGGGGAAATACTTGGAGAGTTACATAATAGAATTTTAAAGGCATTTGCAAAATTAATTATAAATTATCTTGGATAAGTATACACATAGTTTTAGGATACAGTTGAGTAAACTACAGCTGCTGCAACAGAAACTTGCAAAGGTCCTTGGTTTCAGCATTGTGTTAATAATACAGAGGACACCCAAGTTTCACTTTGCTCTCCTCTCCTTTAACTCACTTGGAACTGCTGACACGCTGCTCAGTAATCCCAGCGTTCCTCGATTCATCTCCCAGTCAGCAGAGGATGTGAGTTTTCCTATTTTGCAGAAGCCCCACTCTAAGGGGACGGCTCATCATGATGGACTTGTCAGGGGATGTGTGTCAGCCATCCGCTCGCTGGGTGGCTCCTGGCAGTGCTGCGTGCCCTGAGTCAGAACCGGACCATCTGGCATCGGGCCATTCACAGCCAGGAAACTGTTGAGAGTTTCTAAATCTCTAAACCTAAAATTACTCTTCAGCAACTAAAAAGTAAAAATACCATTTTTTAACAGAGCAACACAGCAGTGAGAGATTTGGGGGTTTAACGACCCTTTTTCTGCTTCGGTGGGTTTTACACAGACACCAGAGTGGAGAAGCACACGTAGACGATGATTTCTCATCTCCTCTAGAACAGAAACCCTTATCTTTTGCAAAGGGTTTTTATGATGATGAAATAAAACCTCTGCAATATTCATCAATGAATCAGAAATCATGGAACCCAACCAAGCCTGAACTTACACAGAACCAGCAACATTTTACCCCCTAAAAACCCCTCAACAAGAGCCTGCTTTGTACACCCACCCTTTCTGACACTTGCACCCCATCCTGTCGTTTTGGTTTTGCTGGGACCGAGCCAGCACCGAACAACGGTGTAAGTCACTCTGTCACATCTACAAGGTAGGAACACTGATTCAGGCACAGAATAAGGAACCCTCGTGAGGATCTTTGTAACGATGGTGGGCAAATCCCTGTGTCCACAGAACAGTGGTGCCCCACGGCACCTCGTTCCCTTCCCCAGCCCCGCGGACACCAGCGCACGAGCTGCCATTTCTGCCTTCTGGCACTACCCCTGTGCTGTTCTGCGGGGGGCAATCTGGGTTCTGACAGTGACTTTCTGCTTTTGCCTAAGATAGTTTTAGTTGGAAGGCGATCACTATCTTCAATTTGTATTTTTTCATTTTAGAATTTTCTGACATCAGTAACCTTTGAAAGTCTGCCAGGCCCCCTGACACGGAAAAGAACCAGCAGGATCTGACCAGTCAGCGTCTGTGCACTGATGTCCATGCTGACGCTTTCAGCCTCAGTTATTCACGTGCAGCTACAGAAGGTGGCTTCAGGTACCTCTGCTAACCCGTCTCCTGCTCCCAGCCTCCAAACAAGGTCCGCTTGCACGGCCAGGGCAGCGTGGGGCTGCAACGTGTCTGTAGCTCTCAATTCTACCAACGGATCAAAGAAGTTGAGAAAAACTTGCTGAGAACATAAGCGATACACACAGGTCTGGAGAGTGGAAACTAAGGCTGAAGCGTCCGTCTGAAACCCCAGGCAACAGACTCATCCCGGCTGCACCGCACCTTCCCATCTCTAAATGTTGTAATTTCCCCTGTGAGCTCCTTCAGGGCTAGCAAAATATTACTGACAGGAATCAAAATCAGAAAAAAATACTGCAGCACCTGAGCACGATCTGAGTTGAAAGCCGTACTGCTGGTGATAACAGGATCTCCTGGACTGTTTGCACATTGAGCAGTAGAAAGTAAATCCTGTCCAAAGGCAACCAGGAGAGCTCCCATGGGTGTGCAATGGCTATCCCCCCGGGGCAGAGACCAATCCAATGACGGTAATTCCCCCTTACCCCCAGTTTTTCAAACACAGCTCTTCTGCAATATCAGCAACACCAGGGTTCCTGCTGCACTAAGAGCTGCTGCTGTCACTGTCACGGTGCACTGGTTCACCGTGCCGGTAAAATACAAACTGTCACGTGCAGGAGTTTACACGCAGGGCAGGAAAAGCCAACACCAGCGTAACTGTGTCTATGGTCGACTACTCACCATTCTGAAAGAAGACAGAAAAACAAAATCACAGGTGAAATTTATTAATGAAAAATACGGAAGGCAAAGCCAGTTGAGGAAAAAAAGACAAAAATTGCCAAAATAATTGCAAAATGCAACAAGAAGTGGAAAGACAGCGGGTGACCTGTGTAACTGAACCATTCTGCTCTTCTTCCAGACCCCATGGAAAGCAATGAAATAATATCGCGCTTGGTCCTGTATCTGCACTCGCTGCTTGGAACAGCATTGCCTCGTGCTCCAAAGCTCGGCTCTCCACTGCTACAAGAGAATTGTTTGCATAATTAAGTTAAAAACTACAAAATGCCATACTGAAGTAAACACTGGAGAACAAATTATTACACAATACTCATAAAAATGTCCCCCCAAATTCAATGTATTGTTTATTTGCGGAATGCTTGCAATTGTTTTTTAAGGGAGTCATAAAAATTCCTCAGTCACCAGGAACCCATTCATGAGGGCAAGGAGTTTCCAGAGGAGCTGATATTTTATGCAGCTCTAGAGAAATATTTTTGGATGCAAATTAAAAAAAAAATGTTCTTAAACTAAATAGTTTTATTCCTTAAAATGAGCAAAGACTTGCCTAAAATGTAAACAATGAAAAAGAAAAAAAATAAAAAAGAACACAAGTCTTGTAACCCAAACACAATACCCATTGTCTGGACTTCCCCACTTCCACGAAGAGCATCTGATTTTCATTTTGGATTAGAACATTCTGCTAAAATTACTAATATACGGGGACTTCATTTAATGTAATCACAAAATTTCAAGACGAACACGTTCTGCTCTCATCTGCTCAGCGTTCCATAACTGAGAATTCACACTCTAACTCCGGACACAACAACTGAAATCGAATGTCGAATCCTACTGGAAACCAGTTTTGATGATCTCAGAGCCAGCAGTGGTTCTCCTCAGAAGAAACACCACAGGAAGCTCAGATCAACGGCAGCTTTTGTCATTGCTTCGCCGGGGAAATGTGGCTAGCGACTTGATATCTCTGCAATTCCAAGAACTTCCAGTATTCTCCTGTGAAGAGATGCTCAACTGCCAGAGACAAAAACTAGACACAGAATGTGCTGAAGGCAACGGTGGAGCACCACTGACCAGCTGCTCTCTGCTCAGCGCGTAGGGATGCAGAGGGACCCCAGCTGAACACGGACAGTCAGGAACAGCGGGCTCCTTCTGCTCTCTGTGGGTCTGCGCGGGGGGGTGGAAACGTACACGGGAATTGTTAGTCACGTCAGCCTGCTCCAGCTTGTGACAAAGGAACAAAACACGGACATAAGACGCCAACAGCAGCTTTAACGCTAAAGACTTCATCACTGCAACACAGCAGGCTGAGGCCAACTTTTGCATGTGCTCCACTCTTTCCATGGCATTCCGGTGAAATAATAGCGCTGTTTAGGAGACACCCATAAAATAAAATAAAATAAAATAAAACAAAATAAAATAAAATAAAATATTTGTTTTCAAAAAACAAACTCCAACAAAAAGTACAGCAAGCCCTAATACAAAATCTTGTCAGAAAGTGTATGTGCCAGAAAGAGATGGGCTGGCTCACGTCTGATCTCACTGCTAGTGAGGGCAGACACCTCCTTTGGACGATAGGTATCTAAGAGTGCTCTGTGTCTCAGGCATAGTTAGTATATAGTTATGTGGACAGCCTTCATTTTCCTGAGGAACCCCTGGGATTACACCTGATCAAACACCTTGGGCAGGAAGAAGTAAGGTACAGAAAAAAAAAAAAAGAGAAAGAAGTTTTTCTGTATAAACGTTAGTGCTTAAAATGTAACCTTGGATGCTTAATTGTCAAAGCCAAGCAGTAAGAGGACTTGGCAGCAGACGTACACTGAAACGATAGTCCAGGCACCAAGGGTCCCACGGGTGAGGAAGGTTGCTGGCAAGGGGCCATGGCCAGAATATGTCCCCAAACTGACTGTTGAATTCCACCTGACACCTAACAGGCCAGAAAAACAGGTCCTGACAGCATCCTACTGCTCAGCGGGAGTACAAGCGTTAGAAGGTGCATGTTTGTACCAGAAGAATGGGAAATCAACCCCACTACCGAGGGGACTCTACAGGGAAAAAATGAGAAGCATGGAGGCAGGGCAGCGGTGCTGGGCATGCAGGAAGCAGCGACACGCCATCCCACACCGCCGGGAACTGCAGAAAACAAACAAAACCCCAGTGCAGCGCTTGATCCTCATCTTAACTACCAGTCTCTGTAAGGACCAACTGTAAATGTTTAAATACAAACAAAATAAATTCCAATATAAACCAGTTAACAGCCTCACAGTAACTACTAACGTCATTCCTTTAAGGAATGCTGAAATGAGAGCGTTTGCAAGCATAAGTGGAATAAATGCTGCAGGACTTATTTACCCAGATTATTGTGACAGAAAAAAAGATGCAAGAAAAATTCTGAATTTTTTTTCCCATGACAATCTGCTCAGGAACAGTGCAAGAAAGAACCATTCATCAACAACATCTCCGCACGGCTTCTGAGAGAAAACTGAGTCCATTACTGAAAAGTAAATTGTTTAGAAGCATTCCTGTGTCAACTTACCACCACTATTATAATAAAATAATACAAATACAATAGAAATCTAGAACCGTTTATTCACAGAGTTTACCACCAGATAACATGAAGTAAGTTGGTAAATCTGGAAGCTGAAAAGATTAACATTTTTATTTCAAATCACGCAGATGCAGACTTAAAACACACAGACGATGCAAAGTAAGATGTTCAAGGCCGATGGAAAGAGGTGTGGATCAAACCGAGAAATTACGGATGACACAGAACATGTTACAATGCAGTTCAACTCAAAGGAAACTACGGATCAGGTGGCAGTGTCAGAGACAGCAGAATTTCATTGCTGAAATGACAGTGACAATACATCTTGGAAAACTAAAGCAATACTGAGAATTTTTTTAAAATAATGGGAAAAGGAGGTTTAAACAAACCTGCATTGGAACAGGGCTGGAGCACTTTATAGCAAACTGGGAAAAAACAGTAGAAGGATGAGGCATTTTGAATGCCTAAAAGAAAACATTTGTGGCTGATGAATGAAACACTTCCCTCTCCCAACAACAACGATGAAAAAATCATCACAGCAAAAGGGAAACCAGGAAAGTATTTAAGAGACAAAAATAACAACAGTGGTCTGCATGGTAACAACATCTGTGCCTACCAAGGGGAGAGTCAGCGCTGTCTTTGTCCCGTTTTAAAAACCCCTTTCAGTGGGATGCCGTGAGAAAAATCAGCTGGAGGCTTGCGTGACAAGATAAATTCTAGCTGTTGTTTTTTGTGGACCAGCGGATTTTTCCTAATTGCCAGACATCTTGGTAGGAAATCATTTCCACTCCTCCCTTCTGTCCTCCATCTCTAAAGACATACAGAGTGAATGGACTGTTTGCATTTTAAGATTTTGATTCTGTAGTGCCCTGCAGAGGATGGAACAAGAAATGAGAAGTTGCTATATTCCAGTGCAACCTGGAACACGAGTTCTGCAGAGCAGCACGCGTCCCTCCAGACCAGCACACGCCGTGCACCTGGCTGGCTCTGCAGCGGGCAGCAAGGCACGGGCACCCCAGCACAGACCGTCAGGCGGGGCGGGTGGCTTGCTTCGGCTTCTCCCAGAGCTCAGGCCGGTCCGAATGAGCCCCCTCTGTGCTGCCCAGCCTGCTGACAGTGTCTGAGGCTTCCGAAAACCAGCCAGCTTGTGACAGAAACCACTCCTGACTTGTCATTACATTGAAATAACCCACACAGCACACTGCTAACAGGAGTTCATACGGCACCTTCAAACACCCTGGCGTATGCTGAGCATGCCGCCCTCAGAAACTGCCCAACAGGCACCTGGGCTCTTTTCCACTCCTGCTCTTGGCTGTACCTACCCCAGATTCACTCCACAGCCAGAAGAGCTATACTTCAAAAGGTACAACAGACAACAGAGATGAAAAATTATAGGTTTTGTTCTGCAGGGGAATGATTTATTGATGCTGAGAGCTTAATTTAGAAAACAGATACTATTTGAAGAGAAAAAAAACCCCAAACCACCTGATCGTGGAATAGTTAGATGAGGAACCTATTCCAGCTTTTGATGTAGTTTTGTCCCAAATTCAAAGTTAAAAAGACTGGGAAAGAACTTTTCCAATTTACTGAAATCCAATCTACTGGCTTTCAGCCAGGGCGACACCCCAGAGGCAAAAGGCGCTCCGTCATACCTGTACATAACTGAATTCCTGCGTCACCTTACAGGGGGAGAGCCCAATGAAACCCAAGAACTGCTGCTGCCATTGCATGTTTTCTTTTTATAGTATTGCTCGTAAGAAACAAATGTTGTAAGACTATCCCAAAGCTTAGCAGCCTTCCATCATGGGCTATTGCTCATTTCTCATGGATTCACTAACGCTCACATCAACACACCTAATTCTGCACCCTGCTAACAAGAGCAGAGACGGCTGCTCAGCTGACTAACAATCCAATCAGTAATTTGCAATTAACCAGCTGTTAAAACAATCCCTTGGAAACATCTTTGCAGTACTGCAGACTTCACATAATGGAATGGAATGCAGCTGTCTAGGAAAAGGTACTGGATGCCACACTGGTCTCTGAGCTGGGTTCATGAAGCAAGGTTCAAATCAGCCAATTTTCTACAGCTGAGATTAACGGAATGATCAAATGGACATCATCTGCATTCACTGAACTCTTGATTCCCATGAAAAAGAGAGCTTGCAGCAGCCCAGCACACCCCAGTGCTGTTACAGATTTCCTCATTCCCTCTAACTCCACAAACCATGACTGCATTCTGGAGATGCTCAGAATAAAGCCGAATTTAAGCCCTTTGTTCCTGAAGCCGTATTTCCCCACTTCCCCTTTGCCTGAGGCTTGCAATTGCTGCTCTTCCGAACTCCCCTGTGCCCCTCTGAAACCTGAACACTTAAACCACCTCGCTCAGCCTGCCCAGCCTCGCAGCCAGCTCCAGACCCTCTGCAAACTCCAGCGGCTGCCAACCCCCTTGTCTCCGGGGCAGCGCAACTCAGATTTCTGGTGGTTCTCAGGTCCTGCCTTGCTCCGGCACATGTGGCCAGTGCGCTGGCATTGCTCTCGCTCATCCCTGGGCTTCCTGCTTGCACCTCTGCAGATCCCACCGGCTCTCAGCAGTGTTGTCTCCAAGATCCAGCCCACAGACACCTCTCCACGAGCACCATGGACCAGTTCCTCCCTCGCGCGCATGCAAACAAGAAATCATTTCAGAAATACGCTTCAATTCATGTCTTCATCATGTCAATTCTGGTGCACGTCACTCCAGTTAGGATGAATATCAGCTTCATTTCTCTGTGCCAGTGCTCGATGTATGATTATCTAGGCATCCTGAGGCTTAAAGAACACTACAACAAAATGCACCAGTCTCTCCGCGGCAGCTCAAAGCTGTCAAACCCGCTGATTCACTTCATCAGCACTTATTGTGCTTCATTAATTCCAGATCTAAATGTTTTCAACAAAATAATGAAGTTCCATATAACTCAAAGCAGCAGCACCTATAAATCCTTCAAGCCTTTGGCAGCTTGTTCAACGCAAAGCGATCGTGTTTCCTTGTACAACAAGTCCTGTGATGTCTGCAACAGCATCCCCCTGGAGTAACACCACTCTTGCCGTGCTAGCTCTCCTGCACGCCTGAGGTATTAATCAGCTCCCTTATTGAAGTGAGAGTACTCTTTGTACTCCTCCTGAAACAGATACACTAACCAGAGCCCCCCACAAAATTTTTAAAAAGTACAATAAAGACTGAGAGAGGGAAGTTGTTTTTGAGACCGGAGTCAAACACTGCAGCTCTCTCGTTCTTGTTTTACTCTATTGCCTCATTCCTTCACATTAAAATGTTTATGAATAGGCCATCTATTCTATCAGCAATTTTCTCTGCCTCAACTTCTTTCCTTTTGCTTTTAAATAGAAGAGAGTAAAGAAAAATCCCACTTTACAATCAGAACGAAGGACAGCAGATGTTATGCTGGAGCTGGGAACATCATTCTGGTTTGAAAGCAAAAGGCCCAATGATCCCAGTATACATTCTCCAATTCAGAAATATCTTTATGAAAAAAAAAAAGAATCTCTTTCATAAGGAGGCTTCAATCCCAGCAGTTTTCCAAATACATTAACCTTTTCCTAGTATCGTCCTGAAAACTCCTGCAGCGTCCTCCACTAGCTATTACTTGTGAGAGAAGGATGTAACTAATGCTACACTATAAAAAATGATAATTTTTTTAATGACCAACCTTGCTTGAGTTTAACCTCTCTTAGCAGAAAAAAATAATGTTTGGGACCTTTATGCCTCAATTTAACTAAAAATATGTTTTCCAGCAAGTACTACCTCTTTTTCCCAAATCTCCCATAATCATTTCTACCTTCCACTGGGTAAAAAGAAGATTCACAGTCAGCTCCTCAACTTTATCAACATGTTTCATCTATAACCACACTTTTGCTCTGTTGAGTAACCCAAATATAACCTGCAAGCATAGACCTACGTATTAAACACACATTGAACAACACGAAATTACATATTAAATGCATTAAACTATTTGATCCATTTGCTAAACTCCAGATTAAATCCAGAAAGCAGAAATAACAAAAAAAGTAGCTCCCAGCAACACAAACCCTGTAATTCCAAGAAGGGCGGGGTTTAAAGTATTTCATTACCCATCTAAAAGCCTGAGCCTGTGTTCCACAGTTTGGACTAATCCAGAGGCTGTCCCCGGTCGATCCCCCCTCTCTTTGGGGAACCAAGGGCAGATGGAGGGGATGATACCCACACCAATGGCCACGTGTGCTGCTGCCACGAGTGCTGCTAGCACACTTGGACAAACCCCCAGAACATACATCGTTCCTATAGAATTCTCTCAGAGGAGCTTGCCTGTTCCATTGTGCCATCAGAGAAAAGGTGAAACATCCCAAAAGCAGCGCGAAAGCCGATGACTGCGGCTGTTCCTCACCACACTGCCTGTAATGGTGAAGTTAAAGCAGAGCGCCCAGAAGTCATCCACACAGGAAAGCCACAAGAGATGTTCTTTAATCCCTTATCTGAATAAAGCTCAGTTATTTAGTTTCTACGATTCTTTTTGGTATTTGTTACAGTTAGCCAAACTCGTGCAGAGAGGCTTCCTTTTGAGGGCTGGAAATAACATCTCATTCTGCATTTCCTCCTTCTCTGTCCACTATCATATTTAATTCTACTAAGCATTAAAATCGAGCCTCAATTTCATGACTCTCTGTCCCTGAAAACACGTAGAAGATATCAGAATTTATTAGACGCAAGACTATTGCCTATGAAGGAAAAGATTTTAACCGGTTTCAGTGACTCAGATAATCCAACAGCCAACTCTGCTCTTTCAAAGCCACGCGCGCAGGAGCCGCAGGTACAGCAGCATGCAGCTGCTCTGCCGTACGGGTGGCAGAGGCAGAGATCAGCACACATAAATCACTCACCCAGGCAGAAAAAAGTCTATGCAATCGCCAGCTAAGACAATTAATATGAAATGCATGTTTCACAAGGGCTATTCAAAGAAATTGCATCTGTGGGAAGAATGAGTCACAGGGTAGCAAACCTCATGTGCTACAGTTTCTCAAAGTGAGAAGACAAAGGAATCAGAACTTAGGTTATTTTTTTTTTAAATAACCAAGAAATATCAGCAAATCCAGCTGTGGCACTGTGATAATTTTAAATAGTTTCATGACGCCTTCATATTCTCTTCCAGTAGTAGTTTTCTCTTTTTCTTTGTAACTTGCATTTGGGGTTTGCTGTTGTTGGCACACCGTCTCACTAGACACCAGTTACATAAACTTTTCAACATCAACCTTTTGAAAACTGTCTCTTACCCTCTGTCCCCTGGAGAGGTTGGAAAGGAATTGCTTAATTCTGCACAGGTGTACTTGGGCATCCCTTCTCTGCTTCTGTGGCTTGTCTTTCTGCTTCAGCTGTACCAAAGTAAATCAGCATCGTAATAGTTATGTCCATTGAAATCACAGCTTGTATCTTTTCCATAACGATGTATTTTTTGATGAACCTGCAGAATTTCATGCACCTTGCAGGGGATCACATTCCCTCTCAGGTAGTATTTAGTCAGTACTTTAAAATCACAGAAACTTATTTCATGTATAGTAACTCCTTAAACAGAACCCGTGCTTTAAGATGACACAGTACTAATGTGCCTGACATACAGAACACTTCTCTCAAATTATTTCTATAATGTCACGGCTTTAAGTCCATTCCAAATAGACCAGCTCTATCACGTTTACTCTGGTGTTCTATCTGGAAGAGTCAATTAACTTCTTGTCTTCATTTGCTATGAAGAGTCACGCGACATTACATAACAATTTTGCAATATTTTACACTTTAATAAGAAGACTACATCTGCGTGTCAGCCTGCATACAGCAGTCATTCCAGCATAGCTGCTACGCACCGCTCCAGGGTGCCCTGCTCTCGCGGGGCTGAAACGAGCGTTGGTACCCGGGGCTTTAACAGAGGACGATGCTGGCGTGTGCATCCCAGAGCGTTTTGAAAGTTAAGGATTTTCTAAAATCAATTTATTTTATGAAAATTATCAGAGTCCGATTTCATTTTCTTCTCATGCATTACAGAATCATGGTTTCATTTCTTTTACCTTGCAAGACTCTCTCAGATCCCCCCCGTGTTCGCAGGCTCTCTGACCCGGGCACACACACGCGTGCTGCTGGAGCGGAGCTGTGTGCGTCCCTCTCCTTGCGATTCGGGAAGGGATTTCTCCAGTCCCATTTTCTAAAGCTAATAATAACTGTTCCTTCCAAATCTCTGCAACCTGGTAGAGCTGCTCATTTTGACTGATGGGTTTGTTTAAAGAGCAGACACTTGGCTCTGTAAGCTAAAGATGGGCAAGACACAGCCTGACGGAACGATCAAGGTAGCAGGGACCCCTGGAGAGCATCTTGTCCAACCCTCCTGCTCGAGCAGGGTCACCTCGAGCACTCTGGACCATGCCCAGGCAGCTTCTGGGTATCTCTGAGGATGGAGAGCTCACCAGCCCTCTAGGCAACCCGTTAGTCTCATCGGCACTCTCACATGGATAACCATTTTCTACCGACAGCCAGTGACGACACGTGGAATTCGATTTCTATTTTTCACATTCTCATAGAGTATCAAAATTACCAAAGCCTAAGGACTTACATTTGGCCTTCTTGCCTTCGGTGACAAAGCGTTCATGAGAATTGAAGACAGAACTAGTAATACTGGCTTCCTGTGTATTCTTACTCCTGTTTTAGCCAGGACTTTCACTTCATACTTGAAGCTCAACCCACCCTTTTTAAGAGTATGTTGCTGGATTTCAAGGTCCAGCATTTTCCCCTTATCAAAGTAACTCATATTTATCCAGTAAAACGGCACTATTTTAAGGTTGCTGTAGAACAATTAAAAGACTTTAAAAATCATCGTTACACCTGTAGAATGACAGTTTTCCTGTACATAAAAATAACAGACTCAGTAACCGACGCTGCTCTTGCTCCATGAAATATCACACGGGAAGGACAGTTTCAGTGGCCCAGACCCAATGCCCAGAGAATGCAACAACTCATTGCTAATGGGAAGCGCGGTAATTAATATCTAGAGTGGGGTTTTTAAACAGTGAGAGACCAAGAAAACAGAAAATCACCCTAAAACTTTTTTTTTAAAAAAAAACCATTATATTCTCCAAACTTAAAAATGAAACCTTTGTCTCTGGGCATGCATAACACCATCGACTTTTTTGGATGTCTCTTCGTGAGGTCAGACACAACTTCCATCTGCAAGGAGATGACTTCCCATCAGTCTGCCCTTTAATCATCTCAGAGAAGTCACTGATAAGGAGAAATGATCTCTGAAGTGACAAGATAAGCCATCCTTATCTTCCTGGGCACAAACAGGCTGACCTTGGCATCCAGCCTGGGTTTCACCTACGGAACTGGTCATTAATTTTTACCAGTCCTAAGCTAGCAGGACATCTCCCCAGGACTCCAGCCAACTGGATACGAACAAGCACACTGCATGGCAGATTGCAGCTAGAAGCAAGTTGTAATGTGTTCATGAAAAAGATGTTGTAAAACGGAAACTTGAGGAGAACCCGAACTGCAGTAAGCCAAAAGAAACCCCAGTATTGCGTAGAGGTGTTCAATAAAGTGTAAATATTCAGTGTCAGCTGTAGCCCACAATATTGACATCCCAGTGGCAATATGGATGTAAACCTCTGAACAATCATGCTGCCAAAATTCATACATACTTCACAAAGAAAGAAACCCTAAGACATTGTGAAAATTTGAGTTGAGGAGTAGTTTAAAAAGGATTTTCCATATGAGATTTCCACGTAAGACTGCGTCTTAGTGCTCATGTTTTGTTATTAAAATTTGTGACACTTTATCTCCTCTGATTGCCATGGGAACGAATTGGCAATCACCGGCATTACAGAGAAGTTGTGGCAAACCCGCAGGACTGACCACTGTAACCATGCAATCACCTTTGTTTATTACCATTTACTAGTTCCACCTATATTTACAGGAAAATCAGTAGTTTGCAAAGTTGGAGAAAAAGCTACACCTGTTTGTCCAGCAAGGTCCTGCAGCGCAAATGACACGGGGCAGGAATAAAACGCCAAGCGCTCAGTAGGTGAGAGGACTGGCAGCACACCGCCTCCCGCGCTACTCCAGCACAAATGCCTTCAGAGCAGCTCGAGACACATCTCCAGGGGGAACGCAGATCATCAGAAGAATGCAAAAATGTACAAAATTAAATACTCTTGTGGACAACACTTAATGGGCTACAAGACGAACAGAGTGCATTCGGAACAGGGGTGGAGTGCATTCACACCTAACGCAGTGACATCCAGCAGCTCAGTGCGTGCAGAGCCAGACTTGCCTCGAGAAATTCACAGCACCTTTGGGTAAGGCTGCAACAGAATGTGTTTATTGAAATCTGCAGCTGGTAGCAATTTGTCCAGCAGCAAACTTTTTCTCTTTTTTAACTCGACTGATCTACAGGGGCCCATATACTCTGCAACTGTTTGCTCGCACCAAGATGCACATTGTATAATTTATGTTCTTAATTATAAAACAAAGTTTATCAGCATGTTTGTCTCTGTTTTGTAATTTCTTATTCTTCACATGAGAATAACAGTGCATCTTGAACAGTTTATTCATTCTTCATTCTAACAAAATATATTGGAATGGAAGAGATTTAATCCCTAAATTATTTTACTTCTCCCTTCATTACTGGACATTTTTCCTTTAGAGAAAAAGGAGTCAACATAGTTTGAAAAACTTTCTAGAAGATAATTACTCCTGTCCCCCCATCACCAGCCCCCAAAAGAGAGGAGGCAGGTTATAATCCTAATTTGCCAAATATTGTTTCAGTAATGACACACCTCATACAAAACCGTGGCCTCGCCCAAAAGACAGTTTTGGTTTCACAAAGCCTCCTCTGCAAAAACGAGCAGGATATTTTGAAAAATGCAACTTTTGTCCTCACCACCTACCTAATCCCAAACCCCACAAAGGCAGGAAAACTGATTAGAGCGAGGGCAGAGAAAACTCAGCACCCTGGGAAGGGCAAAAAAAGGAGGCTGAGAGCCCTGCCCCAGGAGGACCCCAGCTTCATCTCCAGATACGCACTTGCTCCCTCTCGGTATTTCCAGCGGTAACTCATGAGCTTCAGTTTCTGGCTCACTGACTAACCTGCCGCGGCTGGAACTCCAGCAGATGAACTGCATTCCCAAGACAGGCACAGTTTTCTGAGGTTACTTCAGGAATTGTGAACGGTGTTTTTCCTGTTACTGCGCAAACCCATACAGTTCACAGAATCACAGAAT
>VZTO01004918.1:17559-103062 GCA_013400615.1 Syrrhaptes paradoxus
CCATCCTCCTGACACTCACCCTTCACATATTTATAAACATTAATTAGGTCACCCCTCAGTCTCCTCTTTTCCAAGCTGAAGAGACCCAGCTCCCTCAGCCTGTCCTCATAAGGGAGGTGCTCCATTCCCTTCATCATCTTTGTGGCTCTGCGCTGGACTCTCTCCAGCAGTTCCCTGTCCCTCTGGAACTGAGGGCTTCCTGAGTTCCTGTGGGCTTCCTTACAGCAAGACACGCAGAGTGAGGCCAGCAGAACGGGCAGGTAGTCACTGTGAGGTGTGACACTTGCAGACGTACCCCTGGGCTGGCTCTCCAGTGGAAGGGGGCTGGGAACTCTGCAGTGCACCTTGTGCAGAAGGGACAGGGACAGCTGGCAGCTTCATGATCTCTGTTCCCACAAAGGGGAAGCGCAAGGAGATCCAGAAGAACTGAACTTTGGGGGCAGAGAGGTTCACCATTAAGCTGCCTTAGCCTCCTCACCCCTTACACAGCTGGAATTCGAAGAAGCTCATGTCTCATTACTTTTCTATTTGTGGCCATAAAAGTGCCTCACTTCTCTGACATGTGCAGAGGGATAACAGGCAGGTGACGGGAGGAGAGGTTTGAGTGAAAATCTAAATAAAAAATCTGTGAAGCATTTCCTGTGTCAAGGCAGCCGGACAGCCCCACATTAGAATAATAAACGAGTACAAACACCGTGGAACGATGCTGAGAGATTACAGCAGATCTCAGGACCTCTTTCTGCACACACATCAGGGTGCTCTCTCCTGCACACACGCAGTGTGAGAGGTGGACGTGCACACTCTACGTCTTGCTGTTACTGCCTGTTATCACATTTTTGGTACATTCTCGCCTATGACAAACTTTGATCCTGTATTAAATACCAAAGTCCCCAGCAGCACTCACTTTAACCTCGCAGCGACAGACTCTGCAATCCCACTGCTGCTGGGCAGAGCCGGGAACACGGAGAGGTCCTTTTGCCATTTTAAGCAGGATAAGAAGATGGAGTATTAAATCTGTGACAGGTTTAAAGGTACCAGTGGCTCCTACCAGCCAGGTAACAAACACCTCCCTCAAACACAGTGTTAGTGTTGTAAAGCACTAGTCCCCTCCTGCACGGAGAGAAGTAGAAACTGAGTACAAGGAGAGAACAGACTACAAACCAAAACCATTTGGATCCAGTTACAAAGAAAGATTTTAGGATGTCAGTGGGTAACTCCCCACAAATTTCAGGGTGCACGACTCCTAGAAAATCAGGCCAGAGTTTATCGGAAATTCATGGTCATAACTCCACTGTTCTGCAGTGAAGCACCACTTCAATCACCCCACAGCAGTTCTTAGGCGTGGTTGTTCAGCATTGCTCTATGCTGGGTAATCTTTAGGAAAATGGATAAAAAGCATTTTGCAAACCTCCATCTCCACAGGCAACCTAGCCGATTTTTTAATTTCTTTGATCACCTTTATTTACCTTTAGGTTATACAGGATTATATTTTGTGCCTGGATTTGTAGATTTTGTGTCCATGCCTGCTGATGGAGCAGCCAAAACACTCGAGATGGTATTTCCTTACCTATACACAGGGCAGGTGAAATGCAAACATGGAAAGTTATTCAATAATATATTATCAAGAAATAATATAATAAAAATTATATTATGTGATATGTCAGCACTTCTCTCTCAGACAAGTATCAGAAGGGCGGGATTGTTCCTGCAGAAGTTGTTTTACCTTTGTTACACAGGGAAAAACGCACTTAGTATTGTATTGGGTTTATATCCCCACAGCAGCCCTCCCAGTGCTGAGTGTTCCCCTGGCAGCTAGAGGGTGTTTATAACACATTTTGGGAGGGGGCGGAGCCGGGACCGCTGACCCGGATTGGCTCTTCCATACCATGTGACATCAGCTCAGCCATAAAAGCCAAGTGAAGGGAGGAGGAGGGGGGCATTTGTTAGGATGTTTGTCTCCAGGAGCAGCCGCTACACATACCAAAGCTCTGCTTTCCCCGGAAGTGGCCAGACATCGGTTACTGAGGGGAAGTAGAGAATTACATCTTTGTCTTCCTTTTGTTTCTGTGCATGGCCTTGGCCTTTGCTTTAATTAAACTGCTTTTATCTTGACCCACGAGTTTTTCATCTTATTTTCCCCCTTTATTTTGCTGAAGGGGGAGTGATAGAGGGGCCTGGTGGACACCTGGCATCCAGCCAAGGTTAACCCACCACAGTCATCCAATTATTATTATACTTTATTAGGGAGTTAACCCACCACAACTGTCCAAAGCAGAAAAAAAAAAAAAAAGAGGGACTGGGAACATTTCACATGGCGATGGGCTGTGCTGCATTTGCACACACTTCGTGCCCAATCTCCAGTTAACTCCACAAAACTGCTCTTTTTCAGTCCTCCCCTCCCACATCCGACAGTTGGATCCTCACTGCTTTCTCATTAACTGCTTATTATGCGTGGTTAATCACTTTTATGAATCCTTCATAGACTGCAAATCGCGGAAGCCCTCAGTGCCATCGCAGGCTGTGCCTGGATGGTGGAGACGCTGTACAAGTGCCAAGCCCCTGCTGGCGAGGTTGGCCATTCCACCTACAGAAGTCTTTTGAAACTTCATTCTGTAACGTTGGCCACTGGCAAAGAAATTACGCCAGAATATTGAACCTGTTCAGTCGTATCAATGCTCATTCATTCTGACGGATCATGACATGTGAAAACTGGGGCTATGTCTTCTTCTGCCTCACAGAAGACAACAGTAAAAAATGTAATGAAGTGTACAAATTTCCTTAGAGGCATGGTTGGTTTCTAAAGACATCAACAGATGAGTTTTTCAGATTTTACAGCTTCCATATAGCAATTCATGTCAAAATTTTGGGTGCTACATTCATCAGTAATTAAAAATATTCTAAAATCTTAAAAGTACAATTTAACATAATTTACTGTGATGGCACAAATGGAAGCATTACTTCATCAGTTCAAATACTCCTTATTTAGACACTGATCTAACGAGAGCAATCAAAATAATTAATAAAAAAGAAATCTAGTGTCCCTTTGCAACTGTACTTGAGGTGCTGTTACTGTTGAAACAGGGAACATCAGAAAGCACGGGGACATTGAGCCCTCTTGGTGGAGGATGGCTGGTACTGGACAGCACTGACCCGATCAATACCTTCTGTAAAGAGGACAAAAAATCCTGATTATCTGTACAAGAGAGTACTCAAAAGCCATGCAGGCATTATGAAGAACATAAGAGTAAATATTAATGTTGCAGCAGCTTCACAGCACCTGGAAAGGTGCTAGATCACTGGGGCAGATTTGGGTATAGTTCCTACAAAACGTGGCACCGACTGCTGTTTGTTGCGTAGCTTTTTCCCCTCACATAAAAGCTGATGAGATTATAAATTTATTCATAGCAGTCCTTTCCATTTTATAGCTACACAAGATTTACTGTGAAATTTTATATAGAAATAGATTTAAACTCTATCACTGTTTTGGCACTATGACAGCAATTCACAGTTCCATACACCAAAAAAACCTCACCAGCTGTTGCTAACCCAAATGCCATTATTCCATTCCTTTCAGCAGTTTTAGCACAATTTTCTTCCATATATTTGAAATTTCAAACAAAAAAGACAGCTTGGTATCAACAGCAGCTTAAATTAAAAATTCTTGACATGGAATAGTCACCATCAGTCCTCTGTCTCTGCCCTCAAGCACTCTCACATTTGAACTTGCGGAGCTTCATTGAATTTGACTAACAACGGTACAAGGTTAATAAATCCATCCATCTCTGCAGCTAATCAGCAGCACCTCACATTGAAGGATGCCAGCATTTAAAAGTGAACATTTGCAAGTGAAAACATTTTATAAGGTTGTTTAATCTCTTGGAGACAAGGTCACATAGAATCTTTGTGACAGTGTGGATCCATTCATTCACAGCGATACGGATCGCGTTTCTATAGCTGCCCTCACGTTTAAAATCTCTCTCTGGGATTCAAGCATGAATGTCATGACTGACGGAAATAGGTTTGTAGGTACAACACACCGAGCTCTGGTCCTGCAGGACTCCCACCTGAGAACACAGGCAAGCTCTCCTCCTGGAGAACTTCCTTACAGCCCTCCCTCCCGCGCTCCAGCACACTGGCAGAACTCTTCCCACGCCGCACAACCCCACGATCAGCTCTGCTTCCTGCTGCTTCCCCTCGGCTTCAGCTACGGACAACGGCTGCACGTGGCTCCCTGTCCTGAGCGGGCAAACAGACATCTATCCAAACGGATCGTGAAACGTGTCTGTGCACGTGGGTGGCTGGGAAGGGCTGGAGGAGCACGGCAGCATGGTGAGGGATAACAACAGAGACATACAGAGACGTCACACTTGGCACAGAGCAGAGGAAACACCTCACAGATGCTTCTAAATCCTTCAAAGAGCAGCAAAAGCCATCAGCATGAAGACCACTCTTGGGCTCCTTCAAGGGCTGGAACTGTTTTGTGTTGATGCGACAGTCACCTCTCCTTGGCAACATTCCAACAGCGGCAATAGCGCAGACCCAGCGGAACCCCGTGCGAAGGACAGACCAACTCCATCGACTGTAAGCACGCAGCAGCAAAGCATGACAACCAGAACGCCCTGGAACTTCACGGACATTTTAAACTGCTGAACTGAGACCCGCTGCTCATTCGGAACATGTTCAGCAGCATTTTTTTTTTGCAGAAAAAATGTACCATTATTTGAAATATTGCTTGATGAATAAGAAAAATGGTGACATCAATTTGAGAAAACTCAAAAAGCAAAACCCACCACTTCCTGAAAGAAAAGAGATAAATCTCCGAAAAGAGAGATTCCAGGGCAGGCCTGAACCTGACAAAGTGAATTTCTCCTGAAAAGCACCAGATTAAAAACACGAAAGAAAACAAAAAACAGGCTCACAGACACAGAGAAGTCTCAGATATTAATTTTGGTTTTCCCAGCAGTAGTGTTTTTTGTAGGAAATCTTCACAACATCAAGCAAAATTCAATTCTGAATACTGCTTAGTTAACAGAAAAGAAATGTTATGTTACAGAACTTCCCATTATAATATTGTCGAAGTTGGGTTTTTCTGTTTTGTTTGGGGTTTTATTTTGGCTATTCAGATGTTATTGTTTCAGACTCAAATACATTGCATAATATAATGCAGAATCAGAAACAAGCAGGATATTTTTAATAGCAAAGCACATTGGAAATTCTGAATTTTCTTCCAAATTTGGATAAGCACAAAGTTCACTTTTAATACCAGCTGCCTATTATACAACCAAGCCCTGGTCCCCAAGAAATGGCTGAGAAAATGGTCAGGCACAAACTTCAGATCAGTGCAGAATTAAAACAAAAAAGGGTTTTCTCTATTTTCTCCTATTCAAAGCTCTCAAAATATTTTCCTAGCATGAAAAAATTAAAAATCAATCCTACCCTTCCATAGGAGAAGAGTTCTAATCTGCATTGTTTGGGATACAGCAAACCCGCCCAGCAAGGGGACCCAGCAAACAGCGAAGGGGGCTCAGTCACTGACCACGAGAAATCAGATAGCAGGCATCAGATTGTAAGAGATAATAAACCTGCAGTACAAAATTACCAAAGTGAAATAACACAGGCATCATGAGCTGCTGGCATCAACACCTGCCCTCTACAGCCACGCTCAGCACTATGAACTCTGGTCCCGACCGGATTTCTTTCAAAAGTTTTTATGATCCTCTTAGATTGGAAGAGTTCTACCACTTCTTGCATTTTCCCAGCTCGATAAACGAAGTGAAAATTTTATTTCTTGCGTGTATTTTATTATTTCTTTCATCCTGATGAAAGCAGGAAGTATAGCAAAGCTTCCCAAAGCCTACAAGTCATTTAGGAGTTGAAAGCCAAAGAAAGAAAGTGTGTTCACACTTGGTCTTACTCAGAACAGAGAGAAATTAAGTTTCTGTGCTTCTGAAAATGGATATAGCTGAAAGGGTCTTCAGCTGTACATACTACAGAAAATTCATGCAAAAAAATCACTTTACCACTATTATCACACCTTCTATCAATGATTTCAATAGATGCTTCACTCCAGTGATTTCAAGAGAATTTACATGTGTTCAGTTGTTTCTGAAGAAAAGGGGCAACAATAAAATGAGTTCCCTTAAAGAAGTAAATTTCTTAGAAAACCTTACAAATAGGGATGGCTCTTCCACAACTGTGGAATAATCCCCAGCATGGGTTTTGTTAATGTGGCAGTTTTTACCTCCAGAATTGTGTCACATCAGCAAAAATTACTCTTTAGCACAGAGCAGTGGAGTGCGTGTGGGGAAAGCCGCACCACCAGACTGCAATAGGGACGAAGAGCTCTCCACAGCAGCAGAACCCAACACACTCTGCAGGGTTGGGGGGGCACCTGTGGCAAGACACCAGCTGGTTTCAGCGATGCACTGGGACACCCGACCGTCACTGGGCAGCCCCGCCAGCTCTGAACTGGAAGTTGTGCCATTCACCATTGTTCTGTCTCTACATCAACACCTCTCCTGATGAATAATTCAAGAGCCACGGAGGCTTCCTCTGTTTGAAGCCCCGCTGTCAAACTGGAGCACATCAGCTGGAACAAGGGTCAGGTTAGAAAGTTCAGGCCAGGAGTAAGGAGACAAAGTGATGTGGAAAACAGGAGCGCAGTTTTTACACGAGCTTGGGCAGCTCCCAAAGCGAACTGTGTCTAGTGGAAAGAAGGTCTAAGTGCTGATGCGGGACTTTCCCACAGCTTCTGTTGGCCTTCAGAGCCACGCGTGCCATCAGCGTCTCCTGTTGAAGCTGGATGTAAATATCTAACCGGTATTACAAAAAACAAAATATGTTCCACAGAACCTAAACTAAAGCCAGATGTGGAAAAAGCAGATGCCTGAAATTCACTGACATTTCAAGACAGACTAGAAACACTTGCTACTTTGATTATTTACTGTCATGCCACGGGAGTCATGCAGAACATTTATCATTTCCTGATGCATCTCATGTCAAAGAAGTAGGTGCTCCATTGACTAAAAGCCTTGCGATTAGTATCGGATTTGAACCACAAACTAAACCAGTGTTACGATTCCTGCCCTGGTTACACATGGAGTTATGATCACACTCTTATCGGTCATTTTAAAAAGATAAGGTGAAGTACACCAAGGTGGCAGCAATGCTTAGCTCAGCAGCACGGCACGGGAAGAGGAAATCGGTGCAAGTTAAACAGACGTGTAGTAAAGGAAAAGGGAAAAGCATATCCCACATCCTCCTGTCACCCCAGCAAACGCAGCCTGTGCTCAGCACCCCGGGAGGGAACGCTTTCACGGAAACTTCTGAGCAAAACGTTCCTTTGCTGCTCTTAATGAATCAACTTTTAAAGAGTGAGCCTTTAAAAAAAAAAAAGAATGAGTACTTTCCCTATCAGATGCAAGTTTATTAGCCTAATAGCAGTGATTTTATATATGAATGATGATGTTACTGCAGTTAATGGGAACACACACATCTGTTGTCATTTCAGTGGAACAGTGGCACTGCTCAGATGTTACTGGCTAAGGGAAAGGAAAATCTTCCGTTACCAGAAGCCATCTTTATGGTCTCCCAGCTTAACCATCAGCTACAAAATCTCTTGGAAGAGCTGGAGTGCAGAAAGGCAGGGAACTTCGCAGCAGAACACCAAAACATTCTCATTACCAAAGCAGGCTTATGCCTATTTTCATGCCTTACGAAGCCTCTCTCACTACTTCTGTTGCAGTTTTTAGAAGGCCACGTATCAAGATTATCTTAAATGAACCTAAAGAGCACTGATCTTAACAAATCTAGTGCCTCCATTTGCAGAGAGCACATTCTGTCCGTAACCGCTCAAAAGCTGCCAGAAAGCTGAAAGGCCATTTCGCAGTTCCTGAAGACAGCAGCAGAAACTGCACCAAATGCACTGGATGAGAAAAATGAGCTCAAAATACAACAACAATTCAACAGAAAATACACCAAGAGCACTCTCTTGTGCACCCAAAAACTGCCCCACAAGATGTACTGAGGGAGTAGTGGAGGACAACAAGCCCACCTCTTTGTTTTTCAGAGTCAAGGGTAGTAAAACACAACAAAACCAGGGGTGTTTTAATCCAGAGAAAGCAAGCATGTTCCAGGATCTGCAAGTAATCTGCCTGTTGGACCTTACCATTCATCAATATAAATGTTAACCTGGAGAAAATGAGTTTATACAAATGTACAGCAATGTTACAGGGGAGTAACCAAGAGAAGTTGCTGGTTCTGTGGCAGTTGGGCTAATGTGAATACATTAGCTTTGCAAATTGTTTGTGCGTCAGTTTTTCCACCTACGAGCAATGACTTTGCTGCATAAAAATCACTGTTGAACCCAAAGTTTTTTGAAAGCACACTAAAGCCATTTTTGTGTTAAACTCTGAACTTCAGTAACTTGCAATGAATTCACACCGGACTCTACATTTTGCAAAGAATATCTGAAATTCTATAAACAAACACTTGCATACCTCCTGAAGCTGCAAAAGAAATCTATGAATTCATATCTGCAAAATAACAGACTGCTAACTAGGGCCACTGTGACTGTTTTTAACAGTCACTTGCAGACTAGACCCCTTCTTAGCAGCCTAGAAGTCCTGTAGAGCCATCAGACTCCCCTCACTCTTGCTGCTAGGGAGCAGCACCTGCTAAAGGGGATTTGTTTCCCTTTTTTGGATCCCTCACAGATACATTTACTTTTTTTCTAGGTACCACCAGGCTGATTCAATAATGCATCAGGTATTTCATGGTTTAATATCTCCAGCATCTGCTCCAATTATTTTAAAAGGTTAAAACATGAGACAGAGAGCCAAGTCATCCTTAGCCCTCCAAACCTTATTAAGCAACGTTGTAGAGCCACATCCAGCTGAGCAAACAGCTGTACCACCTGCACAGGCTGCAGCAACGGAGGAACCGCTTCTCACAGCCGCCGTAGGAAACACCCATGTGATCTGACTGCTGCAAAACTAAAATACAGATGGAGAGCAGCACAGACACTTACAGAGTAAGGATTGCAAATTGTGATGAAAACACAATATTAAGACAGATGCCGGTTTCATTTTTTATGGGACAAATTCAGTGTCACAACTCATTCAGACAGGGTTATAAGAACAAAACACACCCCGATCTCATCCCACAGTACACCTCCTGTCACTAGACAAACGAACAGCATCTTTTTCCCCAGACTGCAATCCCTCAAGCAGTATGATAATGACATTGTAGATTGACCTAAAATGACAACTGCTTTCCTTACACCACATAACAAACCTCGCTTGTTTTCCTGGGGAGCAATACTTGAAACCTCAGACATAAAAAGCTATGATTAATTTCAGAGAACGTCTAGCCTAGCTAGGAACCGTGCAAACGCTGTGGCTGTGAGCCCACAGCAGGCTCTGTGCTATCGTGGAGCCTGTTACCAGCACCCGTGCGCGGAACAGAACCTGTAATGCCCGCTCACACTGCAGTTCACGCTGCCAGAGACACACCCGCAAGGACAACGGACGGGAAATCTCCTGATAGAAATGCAGAACTGTCAAGCAACAACTGGCACTCAAAATATTTCTGTAATTTCACAAAACGTGGCAACAATAAAATGAACAATAATAACAACAGGGCCACACATGTTTAACTGTCTGCCAACATGCATCCCATCGTCTATTCTTGACAAAGAGTGATCTCTCACATCTAACGGTGTTCCTGACTCTATAACATTTAGAGGACACAACTTACCTCGCTGGATGGAACGGGCACATGGCTCGTGCAAATTACCCTGTAGATCAAGTGCCCCGGCTCTGTTTGATCCGGGATTCCTTTCACCCCACGGTTCCGCAGCGGACCACAAACCAAGCCGCCTTTCCTGCCACCGGTTCAGCCCTCACATCCAGAGCGTGTTTCCTTACCTCAGCAGCCTGTGTCTCCTGGTGTAACAAAGTCAGACCCGTCAAGTCTTCTAAGAAGGAATGCGACGAATTGAAAACTTTAGCCAGGAAATGAAACCCTTCTCGTTCATACTGCTCAAGGACCTGCCAAACAGACAAACAGAAGAAGATTTTAAATAAGATGCCCATAATGTGATTCATCGCATTTCGCTCACGGAATAGAAGCGCAATATTTCTGAACACCCAGACAGTTCCTATATATTGTAAAAACTGCAGAGAAAAGAACAATCTTTTTCCCAGCTCGATTTCTAAAGTGGGGAAAGGTGGAGGTAAGAGGGAAGAGATGTGAGGTTTAAAATTTCCTGGTTTAAACATATTTTTAAGCTTATAACAAGACAGATGATATCGCAAGAAGAAAAACTTTGTTGCAAAGTCATGAAAGGAGCATTTGTGTTACACAAAACACAGTGAAATCCTGTTCCAACAGATCCATTAAGGGAAAGAACCATGCTGGGACAGACTGGAAAAATTCTCCGAGTCAGTGTCCAAGTCCAACACCCCCCCGATCTCCAGAGATTCATGGTTCTGTGACTATTGAGCACTATTGTAAAGCGTTCTCTATTTTTCTACTCTAATTCTCCTACTTTATTTTTTATTTTGAGACTCTTGCTGACCCCTGCAAGAATTGTAGGGAAGGTTTTAGCCCATCCTCCCTTGACCATGGAGAATTTTGTTTCACGCAGCGTTAGCCTAAATAGTTATTTGTCAGGCTGAGTTCAACCAGGTATGATGGAGACTGAGGAAAGAAAAGATAAATATCAAGGATGAACATGATTTTACAAGCTTGTGTGAAAGCAGGCAGCAAGAAAATGGAAGGAACTTATGAGAGAGCAATCCCAGTACCCGCTGGTTTCCTCTTTGTTCTGAGTTCTACCAGCGATGGTTTAACACCCTGTTCTGCTGCAGTCGGTCTCACAGGGGAAGCAGCTGGGCTCGGCAGACTGCAAAGCAACTTTTCCTACAGAAATTCACATAGTGGGGCAAGAGGCATACAGGGACCTCAGAAACAGCAATATTTTAATACAGGGGAGCCGTATGTATGACACCAAGAGAGAGGCAGGGGAAGGACCATCAGCACCGCCCCATGCAGAGGAGGTGTGAGCTTTTCAGAAGCATCCATGGAACAGCTGAATCTGTGGAAGGGAATGCCTGCCAGAAACCTTTCATTGTGGAAGTTACCACTGCCTTCCTCAACACTTACATCGTCATCTCCATCACCACCTTCCTCTAATGCATCAGTTCAAGAGTGAAGGACAGAAGAAGGGGCAGTTTCACTAAGGCTGGTATTTTTTATAATGATGATCACTTCCCAAGCCCAGTGTCTGTAAAAGCCAGCACCTCTTCCTGCTACTGATTCTGACCATCCATTGCGGCCTCTCACCCTCCCAAGCACATCTGCTGTGCCTGCGCATGTCAGCCTGGTGCGCGTCCGTAGTCCCTGCGTGAGTCCCCCTTCACTCGTGGACAACCTTTCTTTCACTGTATCTTTCACATCCTCATTTTGGGAGAGAAGTAGTAAGAGAAGTTAGTCCAGTGTATGTACTCTGGAAACACACCCCCTCTGCCTGGACAGACTAGCTCCCTGTAACCAGCGCAATTCCTTTCCTCTGGAGAAGAAGAAAAAAAACACCCTGGAAGGACTGCAGTTTGTGCTGTTGTGAAACTGGCAATGCACCCAAGTGAGCTTCATTCCCAGGTTTAAAAATGAACAGAACAAGCCCTGGTCCCCCTGCCCCCAAAGAAACCGTTCACCCTTCTTCAGACAAGAGGTGGTGGGGTGGAGTGGAGGGGGTGGGAAATTGTTTCATTATGAATTCATCTGACCCAACCAAAATCACAATTTACTCTTAACAACCTCATTCTTTTCTAGTGTAACAATTCCTACAGGTCTCCAATAACCTTTGAATTGATAAATCCTAAAACTGTGGGAACTTGCACAGCCCCACAGCATTCTTCAGCAAAATGTGTCCAGTGAGCTTTGCATGGAGTCCTACAGGAGCGCAAGCTCATTAAAAATATCTTTATCTGGCTGTTCACAGTGCAAAACAGAGGAATGGACAACTCCAGCATCCCATTTCAGATACGTCCTCCTAATATTATGCATTATAGATAGTGTGGAAATGCACTGTGGATATCTACATGCAACAAATGACTATCCTGTGTTTCCAAGCTCTAATAAAACAGCCAGATGTGCAGAAGTCTCATGCACCTGGCTCTTTGTGAAGCACCGTATACAGACATCAACTTATAAACTTGGACTAGGTTCACAGCCCTGCCTGTATGCAGTCCGCAAAGCTATCAGCATTATCGAATGTGTTGCTTTGGCTTTAATTTGTTGGAACCACGATACAGAGCTGATGAGAGATCTTTTTAGTGACGTAGGCGGGATTGTATTCATGGTGCACCGGAATAACACACAGCCTATGCACAGTGAGACCACAGCTTTCTTCTAAAATATTACACTGCACCAAAGAAATGCAGGGACAACAACAAAACATTCTGGAGTAGTGGGGTGACCCTGGCTGGACGCCAGGTACCCACCAATGCCACCCCATCCCTCCCTCCTCAGCCAGACAGGGGAGAGAAAATACAACAAAAGGCTCACAGGTACCGACACAGACAGGGAGTGATCACTCGCCACTCATGGTCATGAGCAAAACAGACTCATCTTGGGGAAAAAAATCACCCATCAAATCAGAGCAGGATAATGAGAAATGGAACCACATCTTAAAAACACCTTTCCCCTACCCCTCCTTTCCTCCCGGCTTCAACTTCACCCCCCAGTTCTCTGCCTCCTTCCCTCCAGTGGCACAGGGGCATGGGGAAGGGGTCAGTCCATCCTTCCTCCTCAGGGAAGGACTCCTCACACTCTTCCCCTGCTCCAGTGTGGGGTCCTGCTCATGGCAGACAGCCCTCCGTGAACTTCTCGATGTGAGTCCTTCCCACCGGCTGCAGTTCTTAATGACTGCTCCAGCCAGGGTCCCTTCCACAGGGTGCAGTCCCTCAGGAACACACTGCTCCAGTATGGGCTTCCCACAGCGTCACAGCCTCCCTCAGGTCCAGCCCCTGCTCCGGCATGGGGTCAACCTCATGGCTGCAGGGGGATCTCTGTCCCACCGTCACCTCCATGGCTGCAGAGGAATCTCTCTCCCACCGTCACCTCCATGGCTGCAGGGGGATCTCTGTCCCACCGTCACCTCCATGGCTGCAGAGGAATCTCTCTCCCACCGTCACCTCCATGGCTGCAGGGGGATCTCTGTCCCACCGTCACCTCCATGGCTGCAGAGGAATCTCTCTCCCACCGTCACCTCCATGGCTGCAGGGGGATCTCTGTCCCACCGTCACCTCCATGGCTGCAGAGGAATCTCTCTCCCACCGTCACCTCCATGGCTGCAGGGGGATCTCTGTCCCACCGTCACCTCCATGGCTGCAGAGGAATCTCTCTCCCACCGTCACCTCCATGGCTGCAGGGGGATCTCTGCCCCACTGTCACCTCCATGGCTGCAGGGGGATCTCTGTCCCACTGTCACCTCCATGGCTGCAGAGGGATGTCTGCCCCACTGTCACCTCCATGGCTGCAGGGGATCTCTGCCCTACTGTCACCTCCATGGCTGCAGGGGGATCTCTGCCCTACTGTCACCTCCATGGCTGCAGGGGGATCTCTGTCCCACTGTCACCTCCATGGCTGCAGGGGGATCTCTGCTGCGGAGCTGTTTCTCTCTCACATCCTCACTCACCACTCTCAGCTGCTGCTGCTGCAGCTGTGCAGTAATTTTTTCCCCTTCTTAACTATTTATCCCAGAGTGCTCCCTCCATGGCTGGTGGGCTCCTACAGGAACCTGCAGCGACTTTGATACAAGTAACTTTGAGTTGTTCAATACATCCTTGAAATGAGTACAAGAGGAACTCGGTGTCCAGAACAGCATCTTGAGCAAAGGCAAGAGAAACAATTAACCACAATGCTGATGTTAAGCTTTGTAGGAGCACCAATCCCAAGTTAGCTTGAGGCGGGTGGACAGCGTGTGTAACTGAAGAAATAGTATCTATTGTGCTGTAAACATGCAATAAAGGTCTTCTGATCAACTGCCGACAGGAGTCCGTGCAGTTCATCCCTTCAGACTCGCCCTTGCCCAGCGGCAGGTTCTCCTTGGAGCCAGCGGCATTGGCTCCATCGGACACAGCGGAACCTTCCAGCAGCTCCGCGCAGAGGCACCCCTGCACCCCCCCACTGCCAAGCGCCGGCCACGCAAACCTGGTACAGTCGGTCTCTTCCCAGGGGTGAGAATGGCTGAGATGTGCACTGCCTCGGGACACAAGCACTGTGAACAGGGCACGGAACCCACTCCTGCCTTACTCCATGCAGGAAGCCTATGAAAAAGCCTTTAGAGCTGGCTGATTTTGTTACTCAGCTAACGATGCCTCCATCCTCATGTCCTAGGAACTGCGACTCAAGCCTGAAGCTAAAATTTTCAGGTATTGCTTCCTCAGCAAGTGCATGAGGTCAGTGTGCCAGGGTGCTGTGCACAAGCTGCCCTGCTCTGTTCCAGAGATGTGCTGGACCCTCCTGCGTTCCCCGCCACAGCTAGGGGTGAATTCCCGTGTTCTCATCCAAAGCAGGGTGCATGGCAACACTGACACCTGCCCTGTCTAGTTTGAGTTTTGGATGAATCACCGGGGAGAATTTATATTCAGTCCAAGTGTCCTTTGTATTGTGATCAGCATGGAATAGACTAGGAAGCCTCCCATTAAGTGTCTTCTAAAATATTAATATTTATGTCCCATTAATATCAATAAGACCACAGAACCATGGGTTGAAGGTGTATTATTGTTGGATCTAGTGAACCATAGTTTGGGGTTTTTTTAAGTTGAATAGAAATGATTCATGTTAATAAGACCAAATCTGCTCTTGTTGTGTAATTATTTAAAAATTCATTTCCCCCTGTAAAAACTCCACCACATCACGCTGCCAGACCTGCCAGGGCACTGCAATGGCAAACTGAGGTTGGGGTAACAAACCTGACCACAGCGACATGGCACCTTAAAAAACTAAAGCACAACACCTCAAAATACTGCTCCTGCATTAGCACCCACAGAAGCCTGAAAAACTTTTTGATAAAGTGTACTTGCTGAGTATAATGACAGTCTACTGTGTGAAAGTACCTGTTAGCCAGTTTTGACACAGAAGTGCTGGCCGCATGGCCCCGAGAAGAACGTATCAGGGAGAGAAAGGAGGAGCTGGCAGCATCGCCCAGCTTGCCGCCGAGCAGCGCGGGTGCCACTACAGAAGACACACTCTACGGTGTAATCCTCTTAACTGAGGCAGCAATTGAAAGAACATTTTATCACCTTCAAGGACTTCATTTGCAAATTCAGATGATTAAAACTTTACAGTAAACACCAGGAAAGGGATAAACAGCGTTAAATCGCCCTTGTCCAACCTTCAGCACACAGGTGCAGTAACAGCTGTCCTCTGGGAAACGCGATGTGGCACACGCTCCTTCAACAGCCACCAAACACAGAAAGAAAGAAAAAGCATGAGGCAAAGTAAAACTCATCTCAAGCTCCTGTGCCAGGAGACCACACAGGAATACTCGGCAGGTCACCAGGAATAAAGCCAGCCTAGGCATCCAATAGGCACAAAATAATTCTAAAAAAATGTTTCCAGTTTTAGCAAGTGCCAAATTCGTTGCTATGTGGAAACAGAATTTTCTCCTATTTAATCATGTCCAGCAAAGGCTAAAGGCCTGTGAGTTTGCTTCTTGAGTCCTTCACAATCCCCTTTGCTGCTAACACCACACTCGGTACCAGTGTGACCATTCTGAACAACAGCTTTACAGCAGGACAAACACACTGGGGGAATGTTCAAATTTTTATTATTATTGATGACAAATTAGTTACTATCTGACCACAGACGTACAAAATCCCTCACAAACTTTTTCTGGGAATAATGGTGCTACTATCCAGACATCCAGTGGCATGCCACCACGTAGCAATTATTTTTCTCAAGCAGAAAAATAAGTTTCAAAGCAGCAGCAAAGAGACCCAGAGGGACACAGACACTGGCTGGCACGGTGAGCTGCAGCGATGCCGGGTTGTTGAGGAGCTCTCATCTTGTTCTCACTTGCAGGTCACTTGTCAGAGCTTAGGAGGAGAATTCTAAAGTATGTCCTCCATGTTTCACACTTGTCACAAACACTGGTGGAAGAACCAACACTTTAAACCATGCTCTTTCTGACACACACACATCTCCTCCCAGGGTGACGCTATCATCTGGGTGCTGGAGCTGCAACCGAGTGTTCACAAGGGCATCTGAACAGAGCAGAGGGCTCTGTGGGTGCACACAATCCCACCAGGGACAAATCAATGCATTGCTGGGGCCTCTGGTGTAAATGATGCACAGCAACCCGCTTTATTAGCGATATTTTATTCTTGCCTGGTTACTGAGGGGAAAAAGAAAAAAAAACAATCTCATGAGTAAAATAACTTGTTTTGAAATGAGAAACAGATGTGCAGCCTTGGTGTTGTATTCTTTTTAACAGCATTCTTCACAAAGACGTCTCAATTGCTGGGTAGGAAAAGAATCTGGCTCCAGGATTGCTTTATAGCTTAAAAGTTAATACAAGGTTAAGTAAAAATACAAAAAACAAACTCCTAATCCCAACAGCCTGGCCAGTGATGCCAAACTGGCTCATGTTTCATGCCTCGTTTCTGCCACATAATTTTTAAGATTTTTACCACTATTTACATTTGTTTTGGCTTTTTCATTTTCTAAATAGTATCTGTAGCGCTTGAAATGGAGTGGTTTACCTTCCACGAAAAATAAAATAAGAAATCAATGCTACCAGATTTACTGTTGGCACTGCGAAACGCGGGTAGCCTACCTCCAGAGCCCTGCGGGCGCTGCGTTCTGCACCCCTCCTGGTTTTAAACACTTTCCACGCAGAGACAACGGAACACTTCCCCTCCCCACCTTCCGTCTCAAGGGACGGATACTTCACCAGACATTTCAGAGTCAGAAAAATCACAAAATTCCATGTTCTGTTTAGAAAGTTTACGTGTCTACATATATTTTTGCACACTGCTGACTACTCAGTTATCACGGGCAGTGCAGAATGAATTGAACTACTGCCAGTATCAGCATGATGGAAAGAGACATGACAGTCTCAAGAGCTGCTTGGAAAACAAGGAAGACATGTAAAAGTCTTGCCAGTTAACTCTCCAAAGCTCCGTGTATCTGCTACTAAACCAGGAAGTTTAGAATCCTCCTGAAGCGAGATGATGAGTCACAGGAGCCATTGGGATCTCGGGTCTACCAGGCACTGTTCAAAATTTTATCACGAGACCCAAAATTCTGGTTTACTTAAAAAATCCTCAGCTCCTAGACTCTTGCCTTTCCATCAAGGGCTCAATTTTTATTGGCATTTGGTCCTCAAAAGTTGTAAAGAAAAGCCCAATAAGATGATCCTGTAATACATCCATGAAAAAGAACACAGAAAAATTGAACTTTTCTGAAGATCATGTAAATGACTTTTCAGGGCCTCAGTCCATGATATCGGAACAGTGAAGTCCGACAATGTCACATGAGTGCAAGAACAACTCTGAAGACACTTCACCTCTTGATAACACCCCACACATTATCTCCACATGTCTATGAATGGTCACAACTCCTCGTGTGCTCACACATGGTTAAGTTTCAAGAACAAGATGACGAAACTGTGTTCTGCAAAAGGCTGCACTCCAGGTGCAAGCTGAGGAAGGCTATGCTGAGAACACTGTCAGGCTATCAACCACAAGGCAACAATGGCACCGTTTTTGGNTCAGTCAGAACAGTGAAGTCTGACAATGTCACATGAGCGCAAGGACGACTTTGAAGACACTTCACCTCTTGATAACACCCCAGACATTATCTTCACATGTCTATGAATGGTCACACCTCCTCACGTGCTCACACATGGTTAAGTTTCAAGAACAAGATGACGAAACTGTGTTCTGCAAAAGGCTGCACTCCAGGTGCAAGCTGAGGAAGGCTATGCTGAAAACACTGTCAGGCTATCAACCACAAGGCAACAATGGCACCGTTTTTGGCTCATGGCCAAATAATCAAAACACCCTCCGCATACACAATTTTCTCCTTACCTTCCCATAGTCAGCATCAAAATGAAAATAAATCAGTATAAAACCTTAAGTGATCCACGTACAACATGCTGAAAATTCAAGAGATTCTTGCTCTAATTTAGAGTAGGAACGCAGTGACACAAATGTGTTTGGTCTGTTGCTATTGCCTACACTCATTTTGAATTGCAATGGACAGAAAATGGAGTATTAGCTCCAGAGTTTTTAGAAATTTAAGAGATGTCAGTTTAAGTCTTGTCTACATGAGGTTCTCAGGAAGCGCACGCTTTCAGAGCCTTTCTGAAATGACCCCGATCAGTTTTATATACAAGTAACCATTTCTCCTGATATGAAGTGACAGACACAATAATATAGACGAAACGGTGATATTGTTATTTTAGCTAATCTTTCCTTTCTAAAATATATCTCAGAAATTATTTGAAACATAACGGCATCTTCAGATTTCACTCAATGTAAGGACTGTCTTCTGGGTAGAGTTGAAGTTTAAGGCATCTCCTGCCTGAAAGCATTAGTAAATAGAAGTGAAAAGAAAGAAAGAGACAAAAGAAAGAGGCAGAGTAAAAGAAAATACACATTTTGTTTTTAGAGACTGAGAAGACAGGAACAAAAGAGTTTTCAAGGAGACGATATCATTAGATCATCTGTCCTGACCTCTTCTAGGGCAGGGGTATATCCTTCAGTCCCCTAAGAGCCATCTCTTGCTCACTCCACACTTGACACTTGACAGATATTTACAGCTGTATTTATCCCCATCCTGCTTCCTGGCCAAAATTTATGCTGATTAGCTCACCAGCAGTTACAACACTTTTGGCTGCAGTTCACACTGGCATCAGTCACCATCCATCGCACAGCCGCTGCAGAACGCCCTCCTTTTCCCCAGTCCCCTCTGCGGCTGGATAATCTGCTCGCTGCCCACACACAGGGACAGGCACCCACAGCACACCTCTCGTTTCTGCCCTGAAGAAACACGCCAGACCCAGAACCCATTTCCCGCAGGCAATTCCTAGTGCTGGGAATGAAGTAAGGTTACTTCCCCCCCAAGCACCTAGGAAATGATTCTTCTCAAAGAAAAGTTACTGTCTTATGCTGAATACCATCTGATTCGACAACAACTGGAGCGGCTCATCTTTGACGAGTTGACGGAAGCAAGCGAAAGGCCGGTGCTGACTGAAGTCATTAATTCCGTCTAGCTGTCCTCTGCCATCAGCAGCTCAACAACACGGCGGGATCTGTCAGAGGCTAAGCACCAGAACTGTCACTGCCTTATGGAGAAATCGCAAGTGCTCAGTAATTCCTAAATCCAGATGTCTAGCTTAAAAACAGTATTTTATAGACTATTTCAGAGTGGAAGATATCTGGTATGCTACAATACCTATGGCAGAAGAATATGGAAGAATAACAACATTGTCACAAGTTTCACTTATTTTACCATCTCTTAAAATTCAAATCTCCTTCACTTTTTTCCATTTTTTTCGAAGAAAAGAGAAGCACTTCTGCAAAGACACAGACATCAGCAACCCTATAAAAATGTGGAAAAATTGAATAAGGGTGAAACTTAACACAAGCTTTTCAGAAATGCCAAAATGAGCATTTTCCAATAAAAGCACAGTTGCCCAATAAAGTGAGGCTGATGATTTGTTAAGTTTAACAAAAGAAAACAGGTGTAGATGTAGAGAGACTCCTGTCAGACACTGCCACGAGAAGAAAGCAGGAAAGCATACAAGAAAAAACTGCAATAGTTCAAAATAGGGGGCCACTAAAAAATTACCTGGGAAAAGATGTAGTACCCACCCTGTAATCTCAGGAGATTAAAAAAATATAATTGAAATACAAGTAAACTATATATATTTTATATATTACAATCTAACATTTCAGCATTATTTACATATGAGACATAAAGATGAGGGAAAAAAATAATCAGACTTTTGCATCATCACCCAGCTCCATAAGACAACCCTTACAAGATCCGGGAGAGAAGAGAGGAACAGGGATGTGTTTCCCTTCCTTCACTGCTGCATGTCGGCATTACTTTTCCATTTTTGTGGGTGGAATTACGGCCAAAATTGTCAAACGCACACAGGGCTGCACCGCATCAATGTGAGGTACTTATCTATCAAAATTACAAACGCAAAAGAGGGCTTTGGACCATAACCCTGCACGCCTGACAGTTCTCATTCCTGTGACTTAGACTCAAATCTTTATAGAACCCTGCCAATTTTTCAAATTAGTTCCGTTTTTCTGATTTCCACCCCAACAACTGACAATTAGCACTCTCTGCACGTAACTGAGATGAACAAGCATTAGAAAGCATTTTGTCTCACTTATTGCACTAAATACATCCACATATCGGGTGACATTTTTAACTGTCACTCATACTAAAGAATCATACACATTCCAGCCAGGAGTACGTGGGATTTTTTTTTTTTCTTCAAGTAATTCCTCAGCTTACAGACAAAAAAAATCTAGGCATAAATGCAGACATGAAGCATACTGCGCCTGTATTTTCTTTGATGAATACGCTCTGAATCCATGGAATAACGGAAAAGTAAATAAAGGGACAGAAGGCACCAGGCTGCAACTATGCAAAAACCTTATGGAAGTAAAAAAATAACTACAAATTAGCCATATCCAGCAAAATGAACACCTGACCTTGAGAGCTGCAGATGAACACCCACAGAACTACATCCAGCAGTGGCAGGATGACAATCCTCCCCATTCCACCACTACACACTGAATGTTCCCAGTTCTTACCCAGCTCAGTATTCTCCAAGTTCTTTTTTGCAGTTTTTATCTGAGAGTCTGTCAGTAAGTATATCTTTTCATAGAATCATAGAATCGTTAAGGTTGGAAAAGACCTCAAGGATCATCAAGTCCAACCCAACCCCACCCAACCCACTAACCCATGTCCCCCAGCACCACATCCACACGGTTCTTGACCCCCTCCAGGGATGGTGACTCCACCACTGCCCTGGGCAGCCTGTTCCAATGCCTCAGCACTCTTGCAGTGAAGACATTTTTTCTAATCTCCAGCCTAAACCTCCCCTGGTGCAACTTGAGGCCGTTTCCTCTTGTCCCATCACTTGTTCCTTTAGAGCAGAGCCCAGCACCCCCCTCACTGCCCCCTCCTTTCAGCAGCTGTAGAGAGTGATGAGGTCTCCTCTCAGCCTCCTCTTCTCCAGACTGAACCCCCCCAGCTCCCTCAGCCGCTCCTCGTCAGCCCTGTGCTCCAGACCCTTCCCCAGCTCCGTTGCCCTTCTCTGGACCTGCTCCAGCCCCTCAATGTCCTTCTTGTGGGGAGGGGCCCAAAACTGACCCCAGGATTCAAGGTGCGGCCTCACCAGTGCCGAGTCCAGGGGCACAATCCCTTCCCCAGTCCTGCTGGCCACACTATTGCTGATGCAGGCCAGGATGCCGTTGGCCTTCTAGGCCACCTGGGCACACTGCTGGCTCCTGTTCAGCCGGCTGTCGCCCAGCACCCCCAGGTCCCTCTCTGCTGGGCAGCTTTCCAGTCCATCTCCCCTGAGCCTGTAGCGTTGTAGAAATACTTTAAAGTCAAAGTATTTTAGTTTAGCTTTGTTTCTACTGCCACAAAAGGTATTCTGCAATAGCTCCACAGAGCGATGACCAGACAGCATTGAGTTCCCGTGAGACTAAAGAACTAAACCCGTATTCTAGACACCATTCGATACTGAACATGTCAGCACCACAAGAGCGAGGTGATGCTCTCTCCTTCCTACTGACTGCTAGTCCTTTACTGTGTACTGATTGTAGTTAAAATGTAATTGAATGGGAGGAAGAAGAAATACTGAAAAAAAAAAAAAAACAAACAACAAAATCTAAGACCCATAGAATTTAATTTAAATGCAACTGAAACACAACCTCTCAGAAATAAAGATCAACGGTTTTTAACCATTGCAGGTTTCTTCGTCCCCTTAAATCAGTATTTTAAAGTTAAACTAAAAACAGGAAAACTCATTTTATTCATGGTGCAGAAACTGTATTATGAGTGCAGTATTTTCACTTAAAGACTTCAATTAATTCTGTTTTTTCTTTTACTCCAGAAAATACAGTTTTCTATCTAAGATGGACTTCACACGCCATTCTCTCTTCTACCTCCAGCTGCCTAGAATGATACCCTGCATCCATTTAGGATCACTGGAGAACTACTGGACCACATTTTTACTCTTTTAATGCTATTTAACATGGAGACAAGTAAACTAGTCAACACCATGCGCCGGTCAGTCACAGCAGCTGCTTCTTGGACCAAATTCTGGGATTCTCTGCAACACAGCTTTGATTCCACTATCTGACACGGTAAGCTGCCACGTCAGCACAAGCTGACACGCTATTGCACTGAAACATCAGGGAACGCTTAACAAATTCACCAAATATCAGAAAGACGGAATGACAAAATCATTTGTTGTCTTCTCTGAAGGGCAAAAGTGTGTTACTTATTACTGGAAAGGGATTCTTGATCGAGCAGCTTCCCTATTCTGAAGCCAGAAGTGATAACAAGAGAACTGCTGATTTTCTGGAGCAAAACCAAGAGGGAACAAAACAAGTTTTGGAGAGCTGTATGTTCTCTCTTCTTTTTTCTCCCTTCCTCTTCCTCTCTCCCTCCAAGAAACCTTCTTAATCATATTATCCGCGGAGTTCAAGACCTCCGTCACAGAGAAGACAATACTGAAGTGTGGCTCCCAGAGACACCTCACAGTAAACCCCCACTGTCTGCTCTCCTGGGCCATGAACACAAGACCCCAGACCATAATGATCTGGGAAGGCACGCTGCTTTACTCTCTTATTTACACATCTTTTCTGTGCCAAGTTGTATTTCAGCTCCCTAAGATATGCAATGGTTGCACCTGGCAGCGTTAGGTGGTGCAGATGAACAGATGATTGTCCAGAGCGAAGACAATTCTTGCAGGAGACAGGGTTGGGTGATAAAAACCAGTTCAGCTCAGCAACACATGAAAGACACAAACCTCCGGTTTTCAACATTTAAATACAGTTGCAAACAGCTACACTCCAAACAAACATTTTGACGCTGCACATAGGGCTGTGAGCTGCTGAGAGGCTCAGGTTTACTTATCCTGAAGTCAGAAGTTTTGAAAACGCATCCTGTCCTCAGAGCCCCGAACACAGGCCACATCCTCACCCCTGTGAAATGTCTGGGGGGTGCTTTCCTCTCACAAGACACAAACCAATCATTAACTTTTTGACAGACCACATCAATTCCTAATACAGATAAATATACCAACATCGGCTACAGTGGAACGATGTCTTATTCACTGGTTGGGCAGAAGCCAGCCAGTTTCTTCTCCTTAAGAGCAACGCTACGCAACAGCAGCAAGACACGAGTCCCTGCGTAACCCCAGCTGAGCCACAGCAGAGACCAGGAGAGAGCAGTCAAAAAGAAAACAAAAGAATTTTTACACTTGCTACATTTATCTCAGTTGAAGAAAATATAACAAAACAATCAATCGATTAAGAAGCAATTTCACAAATGTTAAGTGTTTAGATGAAGAGACAAGAGAATGGCCAAGATCAGCTGTTCACTGGAGATTTCCAGCACCATCCTGTCTGGGGGAAGGAGAAGCAAACCCTGCCGGCAGCAGCAGTGCTTAAAGCTTTGAGCTCTCCCTCTTGCGATCTGAATTTTTAAACAACCTTACTTCTCTTCAGTACCATAAGGTAAAGCATCAAATTCTGTTTCTTTTTTTTAAATGCGCTCTTCTGTTTGCTCTGGGAGGCTGTTTGGTGTCGGTCCCCTGCGTTATATACTAGACATCAGTGAACCTGCACCCACAACACTGAGTAACCGCTGCAAAACACACACCATCTCCAGCTCCTACAGCCCAGCCATAACAGCGTCTGCACACGGGAATGGCAGCCCGCCCTCCAAATTTGTTAAGTGGTTTGATTTAAGACTGAACAGAAACATATTCCCTCTTTCCCCACGGTCCCTCCATTCACAGCCTTTGCTGTGCAGCTGCCAAGCGAAAGGCAGTCTGGCACCACCGTTCCCAGTCAACACGACAGAGTACGCAGCAAGTAACAAGGCATAACTTTGCTGCAGAACTACACATACTTCATTAACATCATGGGTTTTGTTGTTTGTTTTTTTTTCCCCAGATATAGGACAAAGATAATGAGCTCCCTCCCACTTTATTTGATTTTGGTGTTGTTAGGTTCCATTTTCCAATTATCCTCCATCCATCCTGTCTCTAGAGACACCTCCCCACCATCCCCAGAGCAGAGCACTGAGCACACTGCTGGTTTCACACCCTCTTCTCTGCTCACAAAATAGGGCACTGTTCAAAGTTAATGCTACCTTTAAGATTTCTGGCGTTTTTCATCGCATTTGCCCTCCTCTAAGGAAACCAAATTCCATTCTCGTGGCCACGTTACCAGGGGCATCACTTCTTAGTGTGCCGTGGCACTCTTGGCACACATCACAGCGTCCTCCTGTTAGTATCCTTTTGCTTGGGATAATCTACATTATATTTTTTGACTTTATGATAAAAACTGTATTTTTGAAATTGTAAGACCAGACATCATTTTCAAGAATGTGCATCTTTCAGGCAACCAGCAGTAAAACCACACTCACCGTGGCTGATTTTGAGAACATACATTATTTCAGTTCTCTCACTGAATTTAAAATTGATATCCAGATAGGTAAAGATTTCAAAGGTTACCGGCCAGAAATTTCAAAAGTTGCGGGCAAGCCAATCCTGCATTCTGCCCCCCCTCCATTAAAATGACATTTTTTCAAAGAGGAAATCCAAAAGTGACAGAATTCTGTAAGTCACTTCTAAATCAATTTTCTGTGCCTTTTTAAGAGAAAGAGATGTGTGACATTTAACTCAGCATGATGAAAACATGCCCAGGTATATCAATGGTGCGTTCTTCAGGTCTGAATGAAATCCATCCAATGTCACTGCAGAGGCTGCACTGTACATAAAGTGTCAAAGGTTAACATCCAGGAAATAAGGAATGTAAAAAATGAGCTCAGTTACACAGACTTAATGCCACAGCACAGCTACAGAAATAACTCTTTTTAAACATTCTTTTAAATTTTTGCAGTGTTCATTCCTGAAGGACAAACATTTCTCCCCATCTCCTCCATCATTTCCACAAGCTATTCAAGAGTTCACTTTTTTTTTTAAAGTACATGAAAGACCAAGGATTTTTCCCCCCATGACTTAACAGCTCTCTATTCAACATCACCGCAACACTTGAATTGAGAAAGGTGTAACAGAAAAAATCTAGAAGCAATTTCCCTGACAGATCTTACACTACGCTATTACTGAGAGGAAGCAAATACTAAAGTCTCTTCTCAGGGCAGCTCTCAGGGCAAACAGGAAGGGTCTTGCTGGAATAAAAATTAAAACTATCTCAACTGAAAAAAAATCAGGAAGTTACTGAATAGTGCACATTACTGTCATAACTGATCGGGACCATTTAAAGCAAAAATATGAGCAAGGCAGTTAGCCCGTGAGAACAATAGAAGCACTGTCATGTCTGCACGATGACAGATTTCAAGCCTGAAACACTCGCAAAGAGCTTACACAACACAGGCACTTAGTAAATGTCACAGCCAAAGTGTCTCATGTATTCCTGGGATGCTAAAAAGGGAAAACATCTGCAAGAATAGGGAAGGATCTTGACTGAAAACAGAAACCATAACATAGTGCCTAGAATGCCACCCCTGTTCCTGATGTCTACCCCTTCATGAAACGCAATGAAATCAAAAAACATTTACAGGTAAGTCAGTTAAGACTACTCAGTGGTTAAAAAACTATGGCTTAAGCAGCTTGTTTTTTCAGCATACTGAAGAGAAAGTTGAGAAAGAACTTGAAAATTAGTAGAGATACTTATGCAACATTTTTTTTAATTTGACAGTGGAGACAGTTACACATCAGAAAAATCTTAGTAAGGGAAGGAAACAAATGTCTTTAAGGAAAATAAGCTAGCTTCCTAGCACAGGGACAATAAATTAGAACTCTTGAAGAAATAAGATCTGCGAACCGTATGTAAAACCAGAAGGAACATCTGTATATGCAAGTGCGTTAGTAGCAATAATCTTTTCTGACTTTAAACTCTGAATCTATGAGGTCTCCTGGTTCACTGCATGATGCACAAGGAGGAGGGAGGGGCAATAATGGAAATTTTCATTACCCTCATTGAAACACAGGCGCTGGTAGTTTTGCATTAGGCTGCCCATATCTTTTAACATTCATGATTCACGGCTTTAGCCAGTTGTCTGCAAGGATCAGACAGTACAGGATCAGCACCACTCCGTTCTTCTACGGGATTGCAATGCTTCTCACCATAATATTATGAGAAGATATCCTCATTCTGCTTTCAACAGAGGAAACAGGCAGCTTAACTAGCACGGTAAGTAATGAGCTGAACATTCTCATTCTCCAAGTGTTATTACAAAGAAATATCTATACTAAAGAACCTTGCACTGTCCCTTCTCCGCACCAGAACGGGTTTGGCCTGGAAGAGGAGGTGCATCAGGAGAGCTCGCGCCGCTCCTCAGCCCTGCTGCTCAGCGGCAGCACAGTGCCCTCAGCCCTTAAAGAGGACCTGTGCTCCTGCTCCAGCACGTGCTTCTGCAGAATCAGAATAGGACAGAGGGGGAAATCGTACAAGGAAAATCTTGCCCAGAATAAAAATAGATTGGTTTCCTGCTGCGACCATCCCAAAACTCCTGACCAACTGCCTGTGGGAAGCTTCTCTGGCATGCAGCCTGGTTAGGACAACTCTGGGTAAGGAACAGCGGGCTGCCTGGGCGTCTGGGCTCTCCAGCTTCAAACCAAGAGACATGAAGTCACGACTGTTGAGTCAGGATGAAATGGAATCTGATCTCTGAACATACAGATCATCAGCAGCTTCTCCTAACTCATCCAGCTGCACTGGAATGGCTTAAGAATGCATTGGAATTTTCTTAAAAATGCTTAATCCATCAGTTCCATGTTTGGAGAGTCAGAGTGACAAGAGCTCAAGAGAGAGAACGCTGGCAGGGGACAATTAACAAGGTACCAGCAAATTCAGTTGTGTCAGAAAAGCCACTTCCCTCCTGTGCTGAAAGTTTGAATCGCTAGTAAATCTGACATAGATCAGGATGAAATTATGTTAAATCGTTGTGTTAAAAAAAACCCCAACATACAAACTACAATTAAACTGTAATTGGATCTGTCATTTCAGAGTATTAGCATCGGCTTTCCAGATAAGATGGGGTGACAGACTCTTACACTAATGAACAGAAGGTTAGCAAACTGAACAAACGTTGTGTTTCTCCTGTAAGGAAATACATGCGCCAACAAAGCAACCTTCTCAGCACAGAAGTCATTTAATACCCAAACCACATGAAAAGTGATCTCTCTGGGAATAGCACAGCTGCTAAAATCCAAGTCAGTTTTTATTAAATCATCAACTCTGTTTATGTAAAACAGGGCTCTCTTAAAATGACCTCCAAGAGGAAATGATTTGCTAACAAAAAATTGATACCTGCATTTAATTTATCTGCATCGATGTATGCTTTTACTGGTTTTATATATCAATGTGTCCTGGACAGGAGATTTAAAAAAAAAAAAAAAAGAAAAAAAAGGAAACAAGTCTTATTATAACAGTTTAACTTCTCAGGCCCCACCATCATAAAGCTTTTACTTTTTTTTTTTTTTTATCATATAAGTATTTTCTTGAAGTAAAATACTTTAGGCAACACATACAGAATTTCTGCAAACCATGCTTCTGGAAAAGATGAGAAAATAACCACCTTTAGTTACTGCTGAGCTTTCAGCTACTCAAGAGGGTAGATATGTGTTTCTAAAAATAACAGCAGTTTGAAGCTTAGTGCTTCAACTTCTGAGGAGAAAATGGACATTAACAGCCCTTCAGAACTTGTCAAAGGCACACAGACAGCCCAGAGAAATAAGAGCAACACTGCAGAAGAAGAAATTGCACAAGTCCTCAAAATGTTTTTTGATGGCTGTTTGAAAGAAGAAGGACAAGTGCAGTGACAAGAACAGAAAGAACTTCCTGCAGTGAATCCCAAGGTGCGTTAAAGTGCACTACTGTAATGGCCCTCCCAACAGGACAAATCAGGAGTCAAAACCTCTGAAGCACCTCCCCTATGAGGACAGGCTGAGAGAGTTGGGGTTGTTCAGCATGGAGAAGAGAAGGCTCCGAGGAGACTGAATAGCAGCCTTCCAGTGCCTGAAGGGGCTACAGGAGAGATGGGGAGGGGCTCTGCATCAGGGGGTGCAGTGNTAGAGAGATATCCCCGACAAAACTTCTTGAACTTGCACGACACGGCTGTAAAAAACTTGCCAGAAAAAACTGTTCAAGGCCACAGCACAGGAAACTGATCCAAGACTGAGGAGGAGACACCTCGCACAGACACAGCAGTGGTGCCCTGGTTCTGGCGAGACGCAGCTCAGATCCAAGCACAGCTGTCACATCAGGTGACTCAGGACTGTCAACACCAGCATCAAACAAAACAGCCTTTTCAATAAAGAAATGTTATGGAAGTCCTCTTTTTCTTTAAGTGTTCTTTATATGTTTGGTTTGTACCATAAAAGAGAAATTTAGACAACTTCGCGTATTTGTAATGATACTAAGTTCAAGGAGGCTAAAAAAGATAATTACTCATCGGACATCAGAAAGAATTTCTTCAGCAACTAAAAACAACAACAATTTTATTCCTTCTCACAAAGCTAAAAGGTATTGACAGTATTTATGTGATAAACTTTTCAGAGATGTGTTGGCCCTAATCTCTGCTTGAACAGAATGTTCACAGGGAGCTAGCACGCTAATAGGTGATACCAAAGAAATTAGGAAAACAACTAAAGAAGAAGAGCATGAGGGCAAAAGGGCTTGAGCTGAAGTGAGAATACATTCCACTCTCTAAGGAGGTAAGAGAAAACGTCAGATACAGAGCAGTGCTCGGCACCCCAGCACTGACCTAGAGCAACAGCACTCTGTACGTATAACTAAAGAACAGACAGATTCAAACTTACTTTGGTTGAGCAGGCTGTGCACTTATCAAACGCCAGGCTGACTGGAAGAACATTATCAAATCTTGACAAAAATCCACGGATCTGGAAAAAAAATTACGGTACTATTTTATAGTGACAAAAAAACATTTCCAAAATTCTACCTGAACCGGACACAGTCAATAAAAGATAAAGAATGGCTATAACGAGGGCAATACTCTTTTAACACAAAGACCCCAAATAACAGCTGTAGTACATTTGTACTCAACATATATCACCGTTTTTCTATATATAAATAATGGCACCGTCACCCAAATGCAACACTATTTAAACATAAGTAGAGGAACAGCACCACCTGGAGTTTGACTTTTCTGCCTGCAAGGCTGGGTAGTATCATCCCATATCATCACAGGAAACATTCAGGTAATTACAGAAATCTCTCTGGAAATGACGACATTCATTCTTCAACTAAGAAAGCAAAAACTTCTCCAAAGACAAATGAGAAGGGAGTACCTCGATCACCAAATGAACAAGATTTAGATTTGGCTTTTCCTTCCCATTGAGGCATGAGAGGTCAAAACCCTCCCTGGGCTGTGCTGCAGCGGGGGGCAGAGGCTGTGCCCAGCTCACACCAGCATCAGCACATCAACTGCAGGCACCTCGCGGGATGAGGGAGGGACTCGGTTATACTAAAGTCACCGGACTGTACATTGTGAGTGTTCCAACCCTACCACTTAGTGCCAAAACTGGAAACTGTCAAGAACCTTCCAGATTAGCAGATGAGGAGTGCTGGCGAGGACAAAGCCTTGTACTGAGGCCATCTCTGTGCCCACAGCAACAAGCAGAGAAATGTCAGGGGCACGAGGAGAGACTCTGAGAGGACCAGGAACACTCTAGCATTACAGGAGAGAGCCCGGGGAGAACTTAGGGGGACCCCGTTCATTGCATGAGACAACCCACACATAAACACTGGTTACTATGGGAAATTATAAACAAAATCAGACGAAATGTATACAGACTGTGATTACCTGGATGTTGCCCAGAAAGCATACTGCCAGCTTTATCTTTCTATGAATCAAGAGTCATTCTCAGTGCAAAAAAAACTTAATAGAATCTAAAAATGCCACTTCGAAAACATAAATTATTTATTTATACAATGGAAGCACCCAAACAGAGTCACCCAGACAAGCAACACAGAGAAAGGCACAGACCACTTCCAGACCCCAGTGACGCTATCCCAGGGGATACGATTACAGGGACAGATCAACAGGCAGCTCTGTGAAGGACTGCATCAATGTGACAAATGGAGACAAGTCTATCCGGCAATCTGAAAAATGGTATCCTTACCACCTCTGTAACCAGAGCTTGAGTAGCTGCAAGGCACCAGAAATGCACAAATATTTTGGAGAACTATAATAATTATGAGTTGGCTGGATTTTATTCTTTTGCAAACTCAGAAGGGATTGAGAAAGTCAAAAGTAACTTTGAGATGCTCATATTGGCTCTGATGGGGGACAGAAAAGTCAGAGGTTGCCTGATTCACACACCGTCTGCTCCAAATAAATTCCTGCTAAGTAGGAAGCAGGAATTGTCAGAGCACAAACAGGACAGGCACAATGCCAGGAACCAACCACCTCGGCCTGGATGATGGAGCAATTTTTTTCATGTACTTTTTAAAACAAAGATAGAGAGTCAGTCCATCGGGGAATGGAATCAGTGTAAGAGTATGTTTTTGTTAAGGAGGCTAAGTCTCTCTGATGCTTGCCTTATTATCAGTTCCCAGTGTTTAAACAAAAGCATTTACTCATAAATTATTTACCTGATGAGGAACAAGCCCAAGAGAAGTCGGTGGTTCATTCATTCTATCATCGCTACTGCTGGCCACAGCATAACCACTGCCAAAAATCCAAGAGGGAAAATCAGAACAAGACAACACACTGAATAGTCAAAATTTCCAGCAAGCTTCAAGACATGTTGTTACAGCTTACAGTCTAGAATCTGGAAAGGAACCTATCTGGAAAATCTGTTTCACAGTAACCGAGATTCAGCATGGGAACACAAAAGTCCCTTTTCAGAATTAGTCCCAGAGACTTGTAACATACTCATGTCCAACTCCTAACTCACTTTTTCTTTCACAGATTTTTAAAGAGAGTAAACAAGACTAAATACCAGGTTACAGAATTTCAGAGTAATTTCTGTATGAAAGCCACTTAATTTTGATTAAGATTTTGCAATGTTTGGCTTATCTTGAAGCCCCTCCCATGACAAAAGTAGTTGTGATAGCTCCTCATTGCACTCAAACACTCTCCTGCACAAAGAAATGCCAAGATCCACTAGCAGGAATACTGTATACTTTCCTACTTTTAAACTCAGAAAGAGAAAACTCCGTATTTCCAAGATAAAAAATTAAGATTTGATGAATCAGTTCTCTCTTAAACACTGAAATTACAGTAATGTAGTAGACAGGAGCTATATGCTACATTAATTTACCGGCAATGTTACATCTTACAAAACTGACATTACACCTGACAAAACTGTCCTATTTAATGTGCACTTCCTCCTCCTTCTCCGAAAAGATTACATTAAGTCGATCTTTCTCAGAGAACATCTTTTGAACACCAGCCCAGAACGACTCACCCTTCTGGATGCTGTAGAACTGAAACCATTAATTCCACCGCGAGCGCCCCAGCTATCATGGCTAACCCAGGTCGACTGACCGTGCATTGCTGATCCAGTGTCCGATCCCTGGTGGACTACAAAGAGAGACAACTCTAAAGGAAAGGAAAAAGTAACTCAAAGGCAACTAGCTGCCCTACTGCACAAACATCTTCAGTTCTGTGCAACTAATTTATTTGCTCTTCCAAATAAAAGATGAGCCATCTCTGAATCCTGAGTACATTAACACAAACCAAATTCCTTTACGAAACACCATTTAAAGGACATAAACATTCAAGTGACAACAAAAGAGATACATAATCACCATTTGCATAAGGGTCTACTCACATCCCCTGGTGCCACAACATCATTGCAGAAGTAGCAACCCAGCTTATAGCCAGGGATATTTGAAAAGAGGGATGACCCCAGAAGATCAGAGGAACCAGAGGCATTGTTGAAACATGCGTCACCAGCTTCTTGATGTTTTGGCTTCTTTAGTCCATGCCTCATCACAACAAACGTGTCAAATCCCAGCGCAGCATTGATGACCAGCTGTGACAAATACAGAGAGAACAACAGATTCTAAGTGAGCCGAGGGAGAGGGGAAGAAAAGGCCTCAAGGTTTTCTTCACTGTAGATGTCAAAAGCACCCCACGTTCTGTAGATGGACAAACAACCTATTACCTCCACGTCTGTCACACTGGCCATAAACAACAGGTTTTCTGATAGGTGCAAAACTCCAGCTGACAAGCACTTAGAAAAAACCAAACCACAACAAAAGTCTGTTTCAGAAATCTACAAACCATCACCTTTTTCTGTGTCTTTCAGGGAAATGTGATACAAGTTACTGACTCCCTCTAATTGTTACCCAAATCTGTGTACACTTGCTGACAGAAAAAAAGGGACAGGAGCTGGTTTACATCTGCCCCAGGTTCACACCTACTAACACTCGGTGTCTTGCTGAAGTTGCTGAGGCCGCCGTGCACCGGTATGAACCAGCATCCACACATACACATTTGCCCCGTTGTTCATACACTAACCAGCACTGTTACTGGAAAAAACTTACTTTGGTTCCAGCTGAGGATTTTCAAGTTTGCTGCATATTCTGGAGATTTGTATTCTCTAAGTGCTAAACTACCCCGAGTGCCACTTTAGTACAGCAGTGGCTGTCAACAGCAAGGATCGGTGTCATTTGAAATTCTGTATGTAGGCTCTGCAGGTCCCCAGGGTCTGAAATAGGACTCACTGAACACTCCTACGTGACAAGGCAATGAACACAAGCTTCTCATCCAAAAAAAAACTTCTGCTCAGTGAGGAAAGCAATGAATGATCACTCATGGCCTTCAAACACATCGGCTGAGCCACGAGGGGAGCACACGCAGCTGTGGCACACAGGGACACTGCCACCATTGCCCTCTTCCTCTGCAGGCTGGGGCAAGTGCTCACAGCACTCTGAAGAGTGTTACGTTATGTTATGACCAAAATACCGCAAAACCAACACTCAAACTAGCAGATCTTACTAAACTTACAGGCAATAGTTTAGAAACAGGAAAAAGTAAAACCAATGACACAGTCATGACTGCAGACAGTAAAATACAAAGGGAGATGACATACTGCTTCATATGCAGATACTTTAGACAGAAATTCTAGAACAGCAGTTTGCCATCTTTCATTCTTATAGCCAGGAATTATTCAAAAGAAGGACTTTGAGGGAAGCTCTCAGGAATTAGCCACCTTAAATAGTCAGCTGGTGAGTTTCATCATCATTCTTGGTATTTCAAAACATTTCTGGGTATTCACTTTTAAGGTTGTTGTAGTTTATCCTTTCGTCAATCCTAGAGCAGAGCCATGCTGCTGAATCCGCGGCAGAACAGCCAGACCTACAGCAAGCAACTGAAAGACCGCATCGCCTCACTACAGCTACCTGTAAAACCTGAGGATGGTGTTCCATTTTCAAAATATAAATATCATGGCACAGCCAGTATTATCAGAAATTCATAACATTGCGAGGCACCTCCCACTGCAATACTGTTTTTCTCTCTCTGGTTTGCTGTCCAGTGACTATTTGAATCTAACTGATTGACCCTTAAACTAAAAAAAAAAAAAAATCTGTTTTTTGATAAAGAGACTATGGAAAAGAATATCTTTTGGCATGTGTTTAAAAAAATAGCAAAATCTGAAAGGTTCCAGTGCTCAGCAGGAACAGGGATTTAACATCTGACACATTTAACATCTGGGTCCTGTGCTTGTCTAAGATACTTGTTTTGGGAGGACAGACTGCAGGAAGATTGAAAATTATCAAAGCAACTAAACAATTATGTGGGGAACCAACTCCTACTTCTACCCATGTACTCCTTACAGAGCTTTGCACAGATTATCACTCACCACCTTCTTCATTTGCTGTCTGCCTCTTCTGAGACCTCGGGGTCCAAACTGCAGCAGTCCCGCAGGTTTGCAGGTGACATACAAATCCACATTTGAAGTAGAGCAGCAGAGCTCTCATTAGATTTTATCAGCTTGAAGTACACTGAAAGCAGGTACTGAGCATTTCCATTTGGAGACCTCGAGATTTCAGTGCTGTGCTGACGCAGCGACAGAGAATTGAATCTCCTCGCATCAGAGTGATCTTACGGAAATCAAATAACTGTGATGCAGTCAGACACACTGAGTATGACAGAACTGTCACAAAACGTGTCCTCAAAGTATGATTTGAGCTGTATGGCAAATACAGTGGGGGACTCATAGCTAAGCAAACGTGGGGGAAAAAGCTTTGGAGATCATTAAAACAACCTGATCCCGACTGGCCCAGACGGGAGGGCTGCACACAAGCCTGCACATACCACCTACAACCACCAACCATCACACACATGGAACGGGAGGCTGCCGCGTTCCAGTTTCAACACCCAGCTCTGCAAACTTGCCGTTCCTATGTCATTTCTGTGCTGGTTGTAAACAGATCAAAAGACTGCTGAAACACCACAGGTGCAAACTGCAGAAAAGACAGCAGGATTAGGCAGGAACTGATCACGTTATCCAGTTCCATACACTCACTCACACCTGAAGCTGTATTTCAGTGAAGCCCACTCTAAAGGGACACACTGATCCTTTTGCTGGCAGTGTCACTTGCTGGCAAAGGGAAGTGCATTTGAACTACACATTTAAGCCCATTGCACAGGATCAGAAATCTATTTAAAATGAGGAAAGAATGAAAGAAAAGAAAAGAATCTACGACCTCATCTTAAAAAAAAAAAAAAAAAAACAAAACCTGTTTGATCTGGAAAAAACCTGCTGGCAAAGCAGGTGCAGAGGAAATTTAGTTAAGTTCAGGTTAATATAAATTTCAGCAGAAAGGATAATATACTTGGAATTTATTAGATAAAACTCATTTGCAAATACCACAAATCTACATTCTTTCTCCTTCCTACTGTCCTTGTTTTTGGAAATAAACACAAACAAAAGAAACCACAATCAACCAACAACTATTCGGAAACTAGAAAACTAGGAAACGTCTTTGCTTGTAACATGAGGATATTAATTTTAAGCTACAGAAACAGCTGAAGCATTCAACAGTACCTGAGTGAGAGTCAGAGTTTGGATGCACTGGCTCACCACACCAGTACGTTTTCCAATAAGGCAATGAGGAAAACCCAGAGTTAACAACTTTTGACCAAAAAAGTGCTGGCATATTTCTTAAGTTCAGAATTTACCTTCCTGTTTTTCACATTTGAGATACATTTTGACAATGTGGTTTCAGACAAATTTCTACAATTCACACGTGCGATCGGTCAGTCATTCCTGTAATTTTTTTAGTCCTCCTTACTGCGATTCTTTTACTATGAAGTTACTTCTCTTTGGATTACTATGAAATACGCATGCTTGGAGATGCTGAAAGGATGCTGACTGGACAAGAACATGAGCAACATGCTGTACATTGGCCCTATTTTGAACAGAGACTTGGACCAGACCACCTCCAGAGGTCTCTTCCAACCTCTACTGTTCTGTGATACAACTTTCTATTTCCGCTTTTCAACATTCTCTTTTTGTCTTATACAGAATCTTTGAGGCTACAGAAAACAAGAAAAATATTCTGCACAATCACCAATGATTGGTCAAATATTTAATTTCTGCTAAGGTTATTTCAGGTATACACAGCTGCTTAACATGCACGAGCTCAAATACAAGGATATTTGCAAGGTATGGCACAATACCTTCCTCTTGCTGGCTGCAATGACAGCAGGGAGCCATCGACTCTCTCTAGTGTCCATTAGTAGGAAAACAACATCATGAGCCTCAATCAGTTCTTCGAGTTTAGCCACATCCTTCTGAGCTTGTGCCATTGTTACTTCAGAAAAATTCACGGGGTGGCCCGGCATCGGGATGCTCATGTTATAGCCTTCCGCACTCTGTATGGAGACAGAGAGAAAACAACGTATTACAAAGATAACCTTGTGGCTGAACAGAACTGTTACAACGAAGTCGCAGGGTACAAATTCAATTACTGCTTGGCAGAACGGCAACTTTATTCGTTACCTCTCTGGGGATATCAGTGCTGCGCACTGAAGCACGGGGCTGAAGTTTCAGGGGGAAGGGCAGGCTCAGCAGCTACATTCACGCAGAACAGAGCGGCTCAGTGCATACGCACTGCCCTGCGTCGTGAGAGTGACCAACCGTGTACGGGTGACTTGGGGCCTGACGGAACAAGCTCAGTCTCTCAGAAGGTCTCATCAGGTCTGGTGAACGACTACATGAGGACAGCTGAACTAACCCCAGGGGTAACAAATGTCGCTACAAAAGCAAGCAGATGGATCTTACACGTGATTACGATCATGCTGTTAAACTTCGATAAAGTCTTTGTCCTGGATTATCTTTGCAGCCACGTCACACACAACGTTAGCTGGATGTAGTTGATATTTCTGATACTGAGCATTGTCTCAACTACAGTAAGACAGATGCGAAGCATCACACATTCTCCTCTGTGTTTTAAATTCTTTACGAGACAAACAATAGTCTCAAAATATTTTCATGTAACTTGTGCAGCCATAACGTGAACTTGATACAGAAGAAAATCACTTCTGAGACTCGTTACTCCAGTGCTTGGATGTCTGGAGGCTTGTGCTATGCAGATGCTGAAAGAGCCTTTTCTTGTTGCAGGAACATCTGCCTCTTCCAGCTCCATATTTGGGCACGCCATATCGAGCAGAAAATGGCTATAGAGACAAAGAAGCCGATACAATGCGTACACAATGCAAACAACTCACTCTTTGGGAAACATGTTAACACAATCTGCCAGCCATCTGCTGCAAGAGAACCGTGGATCCTTCATAGATGTTACAGAAGCACAGGCTGTGCCAAAGCCTCCCCGCTTGTCACTGTGCTGTAAGCAACTCACCATTTAAAAGTCAAAATTTAGAATCTAGATGACCCAAACATAAAATTAGATGGGTAGAGAGGAAAGGACTGTCGCTGGAACATGCTTCAGGTTAGAACAGTTACAGGCACAACTCATAAATCTGGGGGAGCCAAAGAACCAGAAGGGTGAAGTATCCATTCTATACATCATAAACATCCTGGAAGGCGAAAAGAAGTGGACACATACAGCAGCTTAGGGAAATGAATGTGGGTAATATCTGCATCTACCGTACCAAAGGATGCACCATTTTTTTCCCCCTCTTCTTCTTCTCTGCCTCTCCACTCCTCCCCACCCCCTGCCACCTCTGAGGGGAAAAACATAGAGTCCAGAGCACACAGAGCAGCTCCACTGCGTCACGGTGAGGACAGCCTGAGTTCTGCACCACCAGCACAGACACCGCATAGTCACTGGAGGAGGTTTTACCTTCACTGTAATTATCTCCTCCAGAAAGCTGTGGCAGGAACACAAAACTTAATCCATGCTGCATATGAGTAGCATATTTATGGGGAACTCTTCAGGCCCCAGTGCTGCACACAAGCACTGATTTATTAGAGAAGTATAACTGACACTGTTGGTGAGTTAGGAGGTTGATTTTTGTTCGAAAAATAAACAAGTAAACAAATAAGTTGAACATGAGCTGCATGGAAATATGGTAACAAGGTTTTTAAAATACTAAAATCTTACCAGAATTCAGAAAAAAACCCCTCTATCCATTGACTGTAGCTGCAGGAATACATACAAGCCTGGCAGCTCCAATAGCTTCAGTTTTATTCAAATAACTGTCCCTTGAGAAAAAGACACCAGCCACTGGCAAAAGTGGCCAAGGTACACTTTTGGAGCCAAATGTGGGCAAAAAGAGCTAAGAGGGTACCCTGCGATGGCACATGCAGAGTATTTTAAAGAGGGGTAAATGTGCATATATCCTGAACGACAGATCTCCTTTGTTCCACAGAACTGCAAAGTCTCAGGAAGTCTCTATACAACAAAGAATTTTGCTTGACTGCTCACAAAAAGGCTCTGAGATTTCAAGACCAGAATCTTCACTCTAACAAAAGACTTAAAATGCCTTCAAATTATCCAAAATAAAACATTTAGTTACCATCCCATAAAGTATTAGAATCACATACTTATTTTAAAAAAAGGGATTTTATGTTGACATGTGCAAAACCATAAAAGACAAAGCACTCTTCAACACTTTCACTGATAGCTGACCAAAGCTGTGCTTGAGACTCCAGTGCCTTTGGTTTAGTTTTAAAAGCAAACGGACATCAAGATATTGAGATTTGTGGTGCTACTGTAACCTTCTCTCTCATTTTCACACACATTTCTATTACCTTCCTGCATGTTTTTGTTAAGCCACGGCTCGGATCACTTAGAAGAGATCTGTGCTCAGTAGATTTAGCCTGAGCAGAAGTGTGCCATGGGCACGTACACAGAAAATAAAGCACCTTCAATTCATTGTTCTATCGGAAATACCTATGTAAGGCAGCCCCCTGGGCAATACAGTGCAAAGGACAAGAAAATGCTGAACACACTGGAGCTCCACGCCTGGATACATCAGGAAACAATTGTACGAGAGAGCCAATGAAGTTAAATTCCACAGCAACTATATGAATGGCTCTGTGCATTACCTCCTGGTAATGAAAGGCCGGGAATCTGTAAATTCTGCTATTTCCAAGTCCTCCCTTCTTTTTTATTACAAAACTCTAAGCTACAGTTAACGATAACCTTAGAAGTGGAATGAAACAAATCAAAGCTCCTTGACAAAGTATTCCTTCTTGTTTCTTTTGCAATGATGAGGTGGTTACGCTTCCAACTAAAAAGGATGTAAAATTAAAAAAAATAAAAAAATTCACATAGAGCAGTCAACCATTTCAAAGTCAACCAGAAGAAACTGCATTTTGTGTGCAAAATATTACTCTCACTGAAATCAAAGAAAGTAAATCAGACTGCAAGTGGATTGCACAGAAACGTAAACCCAAATTTTCAGCAATGCCTTCAGAGACAGCACTGTTCTGGGATCCCCATGGGCTTGCAAGGACTGTGTGGGTTTCCAAACAGCAGGAGACAGCTCTGGCTACTCCTTCAGTATGAGCAGGCTCAAAATCCAGAGCAACCAATCTCTGAACAGAAAGACATTTACACTGATAAATACAGGTTTTGGTAACAAGCAACAGTGCAGCCTGCAGTGACACCTGCAGCTCTACTCTGAGAAGTCTGGCAAAATCAGCTGGGTTATAAAAATCTCCAGCTAGAAGAGCTTCACTGTCTGAATTGTCCCAAAGCACCAAGACCTTTCCAGGCCAATTACAGTCTTACTGTTGGCCCACGGGCCTGGCCTACTGCCTAACCCTCACCACTCTCCCATGCTCTCAGCACGGTACCAACTGGTGTCACTGCGAAGCCCGTTAATCCTTGCTAATGCTAGCACGTTTTTTCTCTGGATGCTCCCTGCTGGCCAAACATGACACCCCTTCTCCACACATTCCACGGCAGAAATGAGTCTGACTGAGAAATACATTAGAAGCGTCCTATCACTTGCGCCACAAAGTTCTGAGACTAGGTTTGCGTCCCGCTGAAGGCTGGTTAGATATGACCCATCTGCAGCAGGAGGAAACAGCAGGGAATGCCCACCACTGGTGGGGATGACGTGCTAAGGAAACAGCGGGAGATGCAGAATGTTTGAGGCATACGGTAGAGGAAAAACTCCTTACACACAGGAGGGGTTGCACACTGTATACGCTATTACTGAGGGGGAAGATAGTTTTTTCCTATGTGCAGCATATGTCCTAACACTTACTGACACAGGCTCATTGAAGCTCTGCGATTGCTTCCCTCTTATACTGGAAGTTCCTCTCCAGGTTGTATTTAACTTTTTAAAATTCATTGAATCTCCAGATTCAATAGCACAGCTTGGTCTTTGTTTCTAACCAGAAAATTGGTAACACTCCCTTGCGGTCTGTATCTCTAGTGTATCATTCAAGATTCCACAAAGAAGGGTTTATTTCTTCCAATTAAACTGCTCATTCTTTCTTAACACTCCTATTTTCATTTTCTCAGGTTTACAAAGTGATGATGTCATGCAGCACAAATCCTAGTCAGCATCATGTTGGTGCTCTATGTGGCTCCACACAGGTGCTTTCTTTTCTGTCCTTGTTCTGCTGTTTAATATTCCTGTAGCTAAATTAATATCACCAAGTAACAACAACACTATAATGCACCAGCTAAATACAATTCTAGGAACTTTCAGAGTTCAAAAGTTCTGAAAGTGCAATGGTTAGCATTTTTTCATACCGGGGATCGTTGATATTCATATGCTCATTGGTTTACTGCTCACTATTAACACTGATTTCATAAATAACGACAATAACAGGATCAACTCAGACAAAACAGAACAAAACCACAGTCCTTGGTTCAGACAAAATGAACCTGAAGATGTCTGGAACCAATCCTCTGTAAAGGTTGTTCACAACGCTGATCATCAGCAAGGTAACAGATCTGTATCTCGCTGTTCAGAGCTCTCAATAATATTATAAGCAGTAACACAATCAGTGGCACTTTAAATACAGCATTACACAGCAAGTAAACGTAACTCGTCCTTATTCACACTACGTGGTTAATGCACTCTTTGCCAGCTGAGCTCTGGTAACTACAATGACCAATTCTAAGACAGTCTCAATTCCATAGCAAAAACTATAAACAGTGGAGTGACTTCTATCACACGCCAAACAAGTATAAAAAGGTTTTGTTCATGATAGAGGAAGCTGAGAGCGTGTCTATTCTGAAGTTATAAGCCACAATTCTTCTCCCAAATGAAGGATGAAGCCGAGAGAACTGCAAATACCTGCAAGTTGTTGTTGTTGTTGGTTTTTTTTAATCTGCTTTTTTCCCACATTGAAAATCAGGCATGTTTGAACATGTGCACTGAATAATGTTCATATGATCCACATCCCTGGAGTCAAAGAGAGTAACAACTGACACTGGCAGGCCTTTCATGATCAAGCATCTAAAACAACAAATTTTTTTCCCCTGTCTTTTGTTCCCTTTCAGCTACTTCATTCTGACATTAAGTTGTTACCATCTGGCTCTCCAGAAGAGAAGCACTTTGGTCAAAGGCCAAAATCGGTATCTTCTCCAGGCTGCTACGAGCTGCTTCCCTTTCCTGGGTCTGATTCAGTTTGCTCAGTTCTTGAAGAAAACAAAACAGACAAGAAAGTTCTCTTCCATCATCTTTACACTCTGTACCGCACTTCTATGCAACCCAAGCTCCCGATCAGTACTTGCTGCTATTAAGCTATTCTGGGCAAAACCAACAGAAAAAAACAACTTTCAGTTTTACAATTCGAAATTTTTCTTTTACTTGCACTGCACCACTGATCATTCATAGAGCAAAATGTCCATCTGCAGCAAGCTGGAGAACACTGGTTCATTTCACTCCAACAGCACCATAACGAGCGAAAGGCTAAGTATTTGCCTCTTATGTGGAAAATCAGCTTAGATAAGGTTGCAAATTTTGGGTGTAAAACATCATGGGAAACCTCAACAATACATGTATGACTGCCGCCAAGACCTTCTGCTCCCAGAACAGCCAGCCAACATGTCTGAGCTGACAGGTAATGGGCACAGCACTGAAAGCAGCCGGTACTGAAAGCTCCTTAGGACACACTAGACAGGAAACAAATCCATTTCCCCATCCACGAGCTACAAGACAATGCAGATGATCCTTAATCACATTTCATGGATTACAAATGTTTATTGTCTCAATAAAGTGCAACAGGTACAGAGTACTTGAGCAAAATGCTCACAGATTTGTCAGGAACCAATGTAACACCTGTGCAGTATTTTCCCCCCAACTCACAATAAGGCTTAATTATTAGAACCTGGAATTGTTATTTAGAGTCACTGGTTCTCTTCCAAGAACATATTAACACATGTTAAATACTGATCTTACCACTCCAGGGAAGATTTTCTGCAGCCTATCTGCTGCTGCAAGCGCTTTAGGCTTCCCACCGCTAAGACAGTCTTCAAACTCGTACAGCGGCTGTCGTACTGGGTTGGAGTAGGAGATCTTTGCGTTGTCCACAAATGTAATCTTCCTGACTCCCCAACCCTAAAAAAGAAAGCAATTTAGATAATGATAAGGAGAATGGGCTGAGACATATACTTTTGAGTAATGCCAGAAACTCAAGAGAAGTTTTGTCCAATTTTTCTAGAAAGATTTTGAAGCTATTTGTACAAGGCAAATTTGTACTTGTGCTGAAGCAAATTAACAAAAAATTTGGTCTGTCCAAATATATCATTCAGCAGTAAACCCTCCATGCTGAATTCAGTGTGACGTGGTCAACACCCCTGCAAGTAAATACCAGCAAAGCTACTTCAAGTGCTTCACTGTGAATTTGATCATATTATCTTGATAATTTATTCACTAATTTCTTGATCAATCTTTTCTTTTTTTTGCAAATTCAAAACTATTCTGCTAAGGCTCTCTTACTAGGTGCTATTCTACTCTTCCCTGCAGTTTATAACATCAACTAATACGTGTTACATGTAGTTAATAGAGAGGAACGCAAGTTTTCTCCTATGTGCCATGGCAGCTGCTCAAAAAACAACCATATAGAACTTACGGGAAACAGCTACTTTTAAGATTATCTCAGGACTTACCATCAAGGTCCTTGCAACACTACAACCCAGTGTACCAGCCCCTAGCAGCAGACACTTGGCAGACACAATGTTTTCCAAATCAAGGGTAGGCACCAAACGCCAGCACATCAATTTCAAATTAAGATCCACCGATGATTCTGCTAACCTACACCAGGAGATAAACAGCAACACACTTCTGAATGTTCTTGCATTCCTCCAACAAAGCAATTACTTTTATTCCAATTGAAGAAGTTAACCCCCCCCCCTTTTTTAAGGAGACAAAGAATTAAGTAACTCAACATACAAGTAATATGAAAAAGTCTCCCAACCGTACTTCCAGCTAATAATAAGGTGCATGGCAAGGAGATCAGAAACAACCCGTTTCCTGCACCCAGTTACATCTGTCCGCAACATGAACTATTACAGTAACTCTCTAAGGAATGCAGTCATTTCTTTGTGAAAGTTTTAGAAGGAAAATAAGGTGAGAAATCCACGCTCAACCTAATGTCAGATTTTTGCATTCATCAGAACACAGGGTGTTAAAACCCTCATCAACTCAGGTCATCACAAATCATCCACAGAGCAATAACTGGCACAGGAAAATCTCAGAAGGAAAAAAAAAAAAATCCATTCAAACCACGGCGCTCATTCACTTTCCTTCCTCCTCTTGCCAAAGGAACACATCGCTCCACACAGAATGGTAACACTTCCTTCTCCACTCCTGCTCATAAAACTCCTCAACATTCTTCTGCCTTTCCTGTCTTCAAATCAGATATGCATGCAAGTTCTCAGATTAATGAGTTTCATTCCTTTATACATCATAAAGGTAATTTTTGCAGTACCCAGTAAATTATTTCTCAAACAAGGATTTAAGATGGCAATTGCCAAGGTGGGCATACCACCAGTCATCACTATGGGAACTGACAGGAGTCAGCATGCATACCAGTGCAGAAGGCCAAGTTACATCTCCTTAAAGAATTAAGAGCCCTCAGATGAACCTTCTCAAACAACCATGAACAAACTCTGGATCGCCACAACTGCAAGCCAAAACCGACTTAGCTTGGCAGGCAAATGACGTCAACCTGGATCATTAATTAGATCAACACACTCCCACAGTGCTGCAAAGGCAAGAGCACACGTGCAGTCAGCGCAAGCAGGTGAGCCCGTAGGCTGCGCAACCAGACTCTTCTCAATCCACTGTCTATACATTATGTGCAGAAAAATAAAAATCAGTAAATCAACCTTACCTGAGCTCTTTTGCTTACTTTTATTACATTTAACAACCTACAGGTTATAGAATTAAATGAGAACCACACGTCTGCAGCACTATGACCTACCTTCCACTTAAATTTTAAATTTGCATTTGAAATTTTACGCTAGCACCAAAAATTGCACCCACTTCTGCTTCAGGCAGTGCGCTCTGCTCTGTGAAGGTCCTTACCCCCAACGGGACCATCCAGAGCACACACAGCACATGTGCTGCTGCATATTCCTACCTCACAGAGACAGACAGTCCTTGCGTTTCACATTTCAACTTGTTATGGCTTAAGTCAAAATAAAGAAAACTGCAGAAGTGTAAAAGATAACAAACAAACCTTTTTGGATCCATACATTCACTGAGATTCACCATCCTTGGACCCATGCCTCCCTTTTGGTTTTTCTCCCATCCAACAGCTTTTGGACAATCTGTTTGACATATTAAAAAAAAAAAAAAAAAAGAAGAAGAATGAAGGAAAGAAAGGATGAAAGCCTTAACATCACAGGATAGAAAAGAGAAATTCTGTTAGATTTAATCTTGTTGGAAAAAAAAAAATTCTAAGCCTGAAAAGTAAAGACATGTACCTTCACAACCTAGTATACATTGCTATACAAATTATGCTGTTTCATATCAACCAAAAGCACCCTTTCTTGGAGAAGTGCTTTACTCTCAGATGTCCGATGTGCTGCTTTTGCCTCTTCAGCTTGCTTCAAACCTAGGACAGAGATGGCATCATTCCTCATCAAGCCACTGAATCCTTAATGTCAAATAGACTGATACATTCAGAACTCAGTAAATTCGTAACTCAAAACTCAGTCAATTTTGTCAAATTCAATCATCTCTTCATGTTCCCCAGACCCCATCTGGAAATTCAGTAGAGAATGATACACCCTGATTATATAATAAACAATTCACAACGATGATATGCAAAGCATTCATGACTTCTTGGATGAGGTAGAGAAGCTTTGTGATACTGTCCTGTACACAGAAAATCTGTCTGACTTCACATTCTAATGACGCAAACCCATTGCTTTAAAATCCATCTGCCTGCCTCACTGTGGGATGAAGAAACAACTCCACTCTGTAGCAGGCTTCTTCCTTTTTAGAAATAGAAAGTTTGCATCCCACAAATTCACTATCATATGCATTTTTTCTAGCTGAGGGACGGCGTACAAATTTAACAAGAAAAAAAGAGACTAATTGCTAATTGCCTGGGTTTTGTATTTCATATGACCCCAACAGGACTTTTTTCTTAAATTAGACACACAATTTAAGGTGGAAAAAATGAAAAGAGAATATTCTCTCTTCTTTCTTTTTTGAAGGAATCACCTCCTTTATAGACATTCAATAGAAATGAAAACAATTTAAAATCCATCTGAAATAACTCGGCATAAGCAATGATTTAGTATTATTAACTTATTTTTTCCATCTTCACAGTGATTGAGGAGGGAGAAAAAAAAAGGAAGAGTTTTTTAAAAAATTGATTACCTGGGCCAAGGGCTCTCTCTGGAAGTTTTATTTCAAAGACAATGCTGTGTGTTATGTCCCTCACCCCTTGCATAGTCCGATCTCTGAAGCAGATCACTTCCACTGACTGGAGAATGCTGCCCCTGCCACACAAAAAAAAGAGAGGGACACGCCACTTCTTTAACAGGAAAGGTGCTTCTTTTAAACACCATTTCGCACGGGTTTAGTTTCTTGCAGATTCTGACCAAGGCTTTTTCTGTTAGTACTGGAACACTTGATCTTACCAGCTATAAACCCAATTGCTTCGTGCATGAAAATGTCTGGTTTGTTGGGAAACAGCTTTAAAGAAGCGGTACCGTCAGCCTGTCATCTGTCGTCTATACAGCGCTGCGAGACAAACTGCGTATTGAGAAGAAGAAAAGGCAGGGAAGCACTAGAGCACATACCAGGTGATGTGAAGTACTTTGACACTGCACAAGCAAGACCCTCTTAGTTCTCAATGTAATACCACTTTTCCTCTTATGATTCAAATCCCCAAATCAAACAATTAGAACTCCAGTGCTTAAAAACCTCTGAATTTCCAAACACGTAAACCTCTCTGGGCACTTACACATTGTTGTAGCTACAGGTCAGCTAGCAGCTCAGAAAACACCATAATGCCACAGCGAAATGAACATTTTTTCTCCCTGCTGTGTGCTTTGTAACAAAATGTAAAAGTCAAAACTATGAAAATGCAACTTTCACATTTTTGTTACAGTAACCCAATTTTATATGATACTTTAAATTATACTTTTTTTCAAATACCAGAGTTTAAAACTATGTCCTGTCTTTCCAACTTCTGCCCAACAAAAAATTCAAGAAGGTCCATTGCAAGAAAACACAAGAGTATCTGATTTTCAAAATTTAGGTCTAGTAGTATTTGTCAGTAAGTAATTATATAAAATCATAGAATACTTTAAACTAGATCTGAAACAGCTAGGGGGTATTGGCAGGGCCCGAAGCACGTATTTCCAGGTATATGCATGCATGTGAGGATTAGGAATAATAAGAACTTCTGACTGACAGAAGTAAAAACCAGAATAATATGCAAAATCAGAATCACTGGAAGTGAGTCATGTCAAGGTTAGAAGTTAAATCTCAGGTGGGTGATATGAGTAAAGCATCACGGGGGAAAAAATGCCTAACTTGGTATCAACCAATAGATAATCTTTGTGGGAAAGAATAAAACAGATACCATTTGTGGGCTGCCAGGATCAGGAAATTTCTCAGTGGCCATCCTGGATAGTGGGATAAATTACACGGATCATAAACTCCAACTGTCACCTGCAAATAAAATTGCTCTAAATGACAAGTCATCTAGCCATGCTGATACTAAGTTCACAGTAAAAGTTATCTGACATTTTTAATAAGAAACCTCTGGACAGAGAAGCCCCCCCCACATTTTATGTATTTACAAATGGTTAATACATGGTCACACTGGATTTCAGTCGAGCGTTTGCCACAGCTGTGAGATTTGTTTAGTTCAGCCTCTTTACGGACATTCACACTTCACTGCAGTACGTGCACCTTCCTGACCCTCCTCAACCACACCATGATGGGAGAAGCCCGACAATGGAAGCCCTGCTCTCCAAACAAAATTCTGGATTGATTTTGGGGTAATCAAAAAGTGAAAGGGGACAAACCAGCAAGACACCAAAAAAACCAGCACAGAAATCACTTGTAAAGCCAGCCTTCCAGATGGGATCTTGATAAAGGAACTGGACATTCTGTCTCGTGTTCACTCAGTGTAACACCATGCCCATAACCGAGGCATCTAAACCAGGAACTTACTTCACAGTCAACGCAGAACCAAAACACATCCAGACAGGAGAAAGATGCCCCTGCCTGCCTTTAGATATGCGGAAAATCTGACCTTGGCCATCACTAACAATACCTGTGTCTCACATCTACAGAGCTCTTCACTCCTTCTTGGCCTGTAGATGGACTTAGCGTGACTGATCTCAACTGTGCCACACCTGTGAGGTGTCCCTGGAACAGTCTGAAATGCCGATGAGACAATCCAATGGATGCAGAGGAGGACCTGGGACCCACTCCCCACACCCTTCCTCCCAGCCATGCATGGCTGCTGCTGCTGCTTGGCAACTGTGGACTCAAGCAGGCCTCAGACTCCTTAGTAAGCTGATTTGATTTCATAAAGTAGCAGAAAATTAACTCAGCAACAGCAAAAATATGTTTTTCTTCAGGGAAGCAAGTTCAGTTGACTCACTGAAACAGGAACAAACTCTACAGGCAGTATTGATGCAATAATTCTTATCCGACAGGTCTAAAATTTTGGCACCTCCCTCAAAAATGAATGTTAATGAAGAAACATATTCCAGATTTCAGATTTATCTCATATTAAGAATGTCTTAATTGAGAATTAAGCATACTCTTATCTGTGACCCGTTTCTGCAGTTACACTACCATTTAAAATCTCAACCTTCGTATCGTTATTTTACATAGAAGAACTACAGACCTATGTCTTAATTTCAGAAAAACAAATCTGGAAAAGCAAAAAAAAAAAAAACAAAAAACCAAACTGAAGATCAAGTACTACAAAACTAAACTGAATTACCTTCATAAGGTATGACAAGACCTCCTTAAAAAAAAAAGTCTCTTTTGCACTTATTAGCTCTTCACCATTACTAAAGAGTTTTAACACTTCAGTGACATGTAAGATACAAACCAGCTTGAAGTTCACCAAAAATAAAGACAGTAAAGCACTCAGAAAGGCCTAGCAAAGTTCAGCAGCTGAGCAACATGATCCAAACCAGAATTCAATGTACACAAACACACACCAACCAATCCAGTCAACTCTTGCTGTGATGACATCTGCTTCACATATCGTAATTCTTCCCTTACTACTGACAGTGACGGACAGCTCTCACTTAACGCTCAAGGGCATGCATGATCTCTGCATTGAACAAGAAGAAATACCCCAGCCTCTTCTGGTGCACAATCCATCTATCCTCCAAAATTAGAAAGCATTTATCCTGAACCTTCTTATGACAGGTACATGTGGCAAAACACACACACTGAAAGTTGAAAACGGAAAGTTGAACATTCCCATGTAGTACTTCCTGATTGCTGTTACCACCACCACCAAATATAAAAAAGAAATTAATACAAAAGTTAAGTACACAAACAGTAAAATAAGTGTTTTACATTCTTGTAACATTGTAGGTAAAGTGGTTCAAAAATTTCTATCATTACGCTAACTCTTTCATAAACTTCTGTTGTTTCTGTTCTGATAATGAGGGGGACAGAGCACAAAGAACTCTCTTCTCAAGCTGACTGTTAATCTGATGGAACTGGGTTTTGCATAAGAACTAGAGACACTTAACTTGACCAAAAAAAAATCAATCCAAGCTGCTCCTCCACTCACTGTACCCAGCTCAGTATTATAGACACTTTTCAAATTTGTAGATTATAAAAAGACATAAAAATTCTCATTACCTTTCCCCCTTGGTCTTGGAAGAAAGCATCCCACTTTTTCAGCAGAGATACCACAACAGAATTGTCATGATACTTAATTAAAAAATAAGGCAAGGCCGTGACCCCCTCTTTCTGGCAAAGTTCATCATACGCTTTCTGCAGTGCTTGAATCTAAAAGCAAAAAGACGATTGTAACCAACGGTTTTAATGGTCTTATACAGAACCACAGCAAGTGTTTCAGCACCTGGGAAGGCTAGCAGATAATCTCAGAACACAGCATATGCAGAAGTTTTAAACCCCATTATGACCACGATAACTGACATCAAAAATTCAGTTGCAGAACCAGCATTTGCTAATGTAAATTTTAAACAGAAACATGATTATCATTGCCACAAACCGATCCACTAATATACGTGAAAACAAGATAAAAGCCTCATTCTGATAGCCACAGTAGCTTTGTAAGAAGTGAACCTGTCACTATTACTAGCGAAAGAACAGAGTCCCACTCCGTTTATTTTGCTAGATGTATTTTCAGTGTCTAGCTGGAACTCTGCCTCTGGACCATGACAGGTATTCTTACACTATTTATTACTACAGAACTAATGAGGGTCTTCTGAGAAGAAGGGAACTAAGCATTTTTCACTGAAAAAAACCAAACTGTTTCTCATTGACTATTATGCCATCAAAAATTCATTCAAGGTTTCACATTAACTTCCGTCAAAGCAAAAAGGCACATGTGGGCAAGTTGATTTTTTATCCTTTTGCACTGTAATACGAAAGAAACTACAAAAAAATTGTTAACTTTTCTCCTAAAAAAAAAAATCTTCCCCATTTTTTTTTTTTCTTATCCAATCATCCATTTAACAATGTTGTAATTACTAATGATTTAGCTCTCCCAAGGGATACCCCTTTAAAAGGTGTCTTAAAATTACAATGACCTTCAAAGCCATAGCTGCATATTCAATCACCTGTATATAAAACTTACAATGAACATAATCACCTCTTCAGGAACTGTTTGCCATGCCTACATCTCAACAAATAAAGCTGAAGTGGTGTTAAGCTAAGAGATTTTCTACAATTACAAGAAAAGAGGTAAACAAAAAAAATCCAGATGGAAATGAGAAAAGTGAAGATTTTAAAAGAAATTAGATTATCAAATGAATTCAGTATGTGCTAACAAGAACACCAGGTGTTACAGCCCACAGAACCGCTTAGTGCTACAGGCTCATGACATTTACTAACTGGAATACCTGATTTAATGGGAATCTGTCACCCAGACACACTGGCTTCTGAATTATATGTATTCCATCAGGGAAGCAGAGAGCAGGGTAGCAAAACCAGTAATAGAAATGATACTTTTTTAAATCCTAGAAAAAAAATATTGTAAAATTAGATAATAAACATATAAACCAAAGTAAAGTATGGTTTGGAATATAAATCACAACTGATGGTTAATCATACTAATCATACTAACCATAGTTCTCTTTACTTCACAAGTAAAAACTGTGTCATGATTTTAGAAAATAATTTTAAAATACTGGAAGACCACCCTTCTCTGAATACATTTTCATTTAAGATTCAAACAGACAATATGTGTAAAACACTTCAGTTTTTGTTAGTTGGAGGATTATTTATTAAAACAGTTTTTTTTCAGTCTGTTAAACATGAAACAGTTGCTCTACTTTTACTAATATTTATAAGGCTGTCAGATAAGATTATACATTTATAGAACAGGAGATGCCAGCAGCATTTTTAAAAAAATACATCCTAAAATATTTTATAACTGCACATGAGAATGGCTCATTAGGTTTAAAAAAAACCCAAAACTTTCAGAGACTTTAAGATGTCTGAGAATGATCCTGGTTAACATTATCATGCTAACACCAATACAGTATTTCTCCTAAAACGAAACAGCCTCATCATTCCCACTACAATGCTCTCAGTACGTGACACGCTATCGTTACTCACTGCGAACGTCAGCAGCAGGAACCTGTTCAAGAGCATGGGGTTTTCAAGGGCAGCTCCAGATTTTATTGATTCCCATATCTGTCATTTATTGTGGGGACAAGAAGGAAGAGAAAGGGCAGAGAAACAAAATACCAAGGTAGCATGAGACCAGCTGCAGAAATCTTTAATTCTTCCAGCAGCCTTAAAAATAGTGACATTAACATCCCCAGCACCCCATTGCGATCTTTTTCTGACTGATCGCAGCCATGCTAGAAGGATTCTAAAGGCAAGACACACACGTGCACTCTCTAACGCAAGCTGGGGAAGAAGAGGAGCATTAGTTCACAATCAAGCATGAAGTATCAAACAAAACAAAACAAACCTCACCAGGAACAGTCCTTCATGTATATATGAACCATTAACACTAGCACAACATAGAATATACTGCGATATGTATACAGCCTTTTGCTGTACTCTCATCTTTTTCATTCATGGGATCTACAGACGTGAATAAGCTACTGGGAAATTTGACAACAAATGGTGACTTGAAAGAAGGCAGTACACTGCATGTGGGTAAGAAAAGAAGCAATAATGTATGAGGCAGGCCTGTTTGATCCATGTCTTAAAATAATAAACAAACAAAAAAAATACAAGAGTGAATAAAGCATTCTAACCTTCCCAGTTTCCCTACAGGCAGATATTGCATCGTATCTACCCCCGGCAGGGAAGCACGAGGCCACAGGAACACAAAACATTCATAGCCTTCGGTGAAGATATGCATGAAAACTTTGCTACCCAATGCCAACAGGCAAACAATTAATCTCATTAAAGGACTCGAGGACTGGTCAAAGTGAAGTGTCTCAAAAAGAAAAAAGTTGCCTTAGTTTGATTTTCACTTCTCCCCAAGCCATCACATTTAATTTAGGGACATAGTTTAGTGAGTTAGGTGGTGTTGGGTTAATGGTTGGACTTGATGATCCTTGAGGTCTTTTCCAACCTTAATGATTCTATGATTTAGTTACACTGTAAGCAGAGTAGCCCCTTCCTTTGACAGTCAGCTTCTTCGTGCTTTATCTCGTTCTTCTGCCTGCCCCAGAGCTTCCCCATCACTTTGTCACGCAGATGCACTGCAGTAATCTAAAGTTTAAACCAGGCACATGCTGGTTTCTGAGGGTCAAGACAAATTTTAAAATGTGCTGTATGGAATTCAAGTCACTGGCAGCTCCATTATCTCCACTAAGCTTAAAATGTGGCCTAGAAGAACGCTGAATGAAGCCCTCCAAGGGTAATAAGCTACTTTCTACTCTCTTTTAAAGAACAGCAAAAAGCAAACATCAAACTATTCCTTCCAGAATAAGTTAAATCCTGAGGCTGCTATACGTGTGAGCATGGAGAGTATCTCCAACATTTGGGGAAGAGACGATAAAACTTTACCGGCTGTTTCCAAACCCTTTCTACCAGGTGATTTGATTTTTAATCTTACCTCATTTGCTTCTTTTTCCAGAAGCGATTTCTTATCACAGGTTTTGAAAGTCTCAAAAGTGTTGGTATTATACAATGTTCCGAAGGCAGGACAGCAATGTGCTGGTATGGAAGCATTCCTGAAGAAAAGAAAGAAACCTCTGGGAATCAGATTCTAACACTTTCAACATGACCAGCAGCAGGGACAGCAGCAATCCTATGGCATAAGGTTGCCCTGAAATTGTCAAATGATGAGGCACCATAACAAAAGTTATCGACAGTTTTAACCAAAACACTGCTATGATCACAATACTTTACTGAACATGGACGAGTACAAGAACATGTGCAAATTCACGTCTACATCATCACACTAAAAATATTTCAGGCATCTGTATTACGTCTAAGCAAGGTGGCACCAAATCACAGATTAAAGATTTTTAAATGCTGTTTAAATATAAACTATCCAAGACAAATGTCATTTTCACTATGAAAAAACTATTGACTGAACTTTAGACATCAGTATTTCATTCACATAGAGAGTTCCTCAGTTAAAAGTTTAAAAAACATCCCCAAGAAAGCCTAAACCAGACAAAAGATTGAGTAGCTTTTATAGTTTGTAACATCATCAGCTGGAGAAATCTGAAATCCCTGTTCCCAAAATCACAGTTTTCTTCCAATTGCACTTTGCTGCATACGCTTTCGGTATTGTACTTAAAAGTTCTCACATTAAGAACTAATATCTCCAAAGAAATCACCTCAAAATGCACAAAGCCTCACTAGGCTCCTAACATCCTCACCCATCAAAGCAGAGAAAGTTACTTGTGTGATCTACAACTTTATAAAGCACCAATTTAAAACAAACAAGACACTAACCATGAAGACGTCTGCTCCTATGTTAGTTCTTCTAACTCAGGCATTTGCTAGAAATGAAAACCATGTGGAAAAAATATTTCCCCTCTCATCTCATTTGGTTTACCTTTCACTTTGGAGGAAAAGGCAAAAGTACGAAATTCCAGTCATAAAGGTTTAACACTTTGGAAGAGATTAAAATGTAGCAACTAGGGATTGTAAAAAACTATTTTGAGATCCTAATTGTAATGATGAATCCTCAGTAAATAAAGATCTAAAAAAAAAAATTTGACCAGAAGTCAGATGACTGAAATATCCTCCCTTATGGAGTAGAACTGAAGAAATGGGAAAAAAAAAAGGTATTTTATATAAACATATATACAAACAGCGAGTGAATTTGAGACTTAGCATCACATTTTAAACTTGGCCCTTCAGATGAACATACTATTTCATACACAGGGAGTTAATGTTTGTGACTCAAAGCAGTCTCTCCACTGTTACAAAGTTCATGAAAGCGTGTATTTCTTTTCATGTAGAATTTCTCCAAGTACTATTACATACACCAAAGGACTACCGCTATGCAAGGCAGGTGTCTTCATATACAAATCAAGGTAAACCACAGGATGTACTTACATATCAAAGGCATTAAACTCCAGTGTCAAGCGTGCTGGCAAACCCAAAGGATCACCTGGACAAAAAGCAGCAACATACTTCTTTTAAACTGAAATACACAGATTAATTTCCCTCTTTTTGTTAACATAAGTTACAAACTACCCACAGACACAGCAGAATTCACAGCTCACCCAGCCATGTTTTACAATGTTACAGTAAAATGTCTACAATATGTTACACAAATATGACAGGAGAAACCCAACCTACTGAGCAAAATGTTCAGTTCCTACCCACCATTGTAGTAGTATCCTTTGATAACTTTTGGGGTCTCATCCAATCGGTACTCATTGAGTTTCTTCTGGGTGAGCTCGTGCCAGAATCCTGCATCCAGGGCACTGCTGAAGGGAGCAAACTGCAGCTTTGAAGTTCCAGGATCTACAGGATGGTGCACCTCGCTGCTGGCAGCTGCCATGATTTTACTTAACGATTGCCGTTAAACAGAACTCTGTAAAAGCAGATACGCCCGGTAAGTATATACTCAATGGACCGTATTACTCATGACTACTCACAACTTCTTTTTAATACATCTTGTTGGGTTACAGTGTAGAAAGCCTTACTCCTCTGAACATCTAACTCCAATTTCCACAATCATTGATCAGAGGTCCTTCCAGTCCAAGCAAAGTCCTTCCAGTGTCTTGTATGTGACATTAGGACAGTGCATGTCCTGCTTGGCCAGGCTGCCTGGGATTCCATTTCCCAACAGACTTTCCGTGACTTCTGTCACTGAGGACACCACACCTGAATGATGTACTTCTGAGTCAGACCTTGTACTGTGCTGCCACAGATAAATTGAACAGTTCTGAGTTTATTATCCTGTGAAGGCCCTTGTGCAACACAAACAGGGCTCACACGCTTTCCTTCATGTTTCACTGCAATGAAGTTACAGGTTTTAAAACAAATCCACGTAACTCCCCCAGATCTACAGCTTTCCCACAGAACGCTGTGCTCTGCAGTCCAGAGCTGAGGATTCCGAAGGTGACAAAGGCAATTACTGTCACCACGGCGTTTTCAGAGAAGCTGCCCCTCGGCTGACTCCCGCTACCCAGCCCACTGTCGGGGCATGGGCAGTCTCCCGGTTCCCAGTAACACTCTGACACAAACAGGCCGCTCTCGGCACCGGGGCCAACCTGCTCCACCAGCTCCCACCGCCCAGCGCGGCCGGCGCTGCTCCGGGCGCACCACAGCAGGCGGCCCCCGCCCGCCTCGTCCTGACTGGAGCCGCGGCTCCGGCCCCAGGCTCTGTCCCCACCGCCAGAGCCCGCGGCGACCCGAGGCGCCGGGACACAGAGACCGCGAGGGGGGCGGGTGCCAAACGGGGCCTGAGAGGGGAGAGAGAGGGCGGGGCGGAGGGAGGGCGGCACCGCCCTCAGCGCCCACCGAGCGCCACCGGCACGCGCACGGACCTGTCACCGCCGGCTCCGCTCCTTACTTCCTGCATCGCCTGGTGCGCGGCGAAGTGACGTCATCCCGCCTCGGCCCCGTGACCGGGGAGGGAGGGCGGGGCCAGTGCGAGGCGGCTGTCGTCACGCTCGCGCCGCGGGTTGGTTGGCTCTGGCTGAGGTGAGGCCGTCCTGTCAGCCCGCCCGCCAGTCAGTCAGTCAGTCAGCCGAGCCCCTCTCCTGAGCTGGGGCTGGGGCTGGGGCAGGGGCTGAGGCTGAGGCAGGGCGGGACGGGACGGGACGTTTCGGGCTCTCGCCTCAGCGGAGGGTTGGAGTCCTGTGGGGAGTTCCTGCCGCCGCACTCCCGCCGTCCCTCAGCGCCCCGGCGGCCCCGCCGCGCTGCCCGTGTGGCGGCCGGGCGCGGCGTGCGGTACGTGCTGCAGGCCTAGCTGCCGAGGCTGCAGGCGGGTGTCACAGGAGTGCGGATCGGCGAGGTGCAGCCGTGTCACCAGCGGAAAATGAAGCGATGTGAGCGAAGAGCTGCCTTCTTCTCCGCTGTGGTGGCGGCTGCGGCGTGAACGCGCACAGGGGCGCTGCGGTGTGAACGCGGTGGCGATGTCCCAGCTCAGGAGCGTTCGGGAATTCAGCCCCCGCAGCTGTGAGGAATAACCGTGTTGGGCCGAGCCCTGAACACAGCCTGGGGTCAGTGTGACCGCTTCCCTCTGCAACACGCCTGTGACCGCAGCTGGAGCGATGTCCCCAGTCTGAGTCCCCTCCGGCCTCCTTCCCGTGCAAGAGCTGACAGGAGGCCGCAGGGGGTCACTGGAATGCTCTGGGAGAGCTGGGTTTGTGTCCGGCGGGGAAAACAAGGCTAAAGGGGACTTAATAGGAGTCTCAGGTAACCTGGAGAAGATGAAAGCAAGTTCCCCTCAGAGGTGTGCAGCAAAAAGCGGGAAAGAAAAGGACGTGTCAAAACAGGGAAAATTCCACATTAATGTATAGAGAAAACTTTCCCTAACGTGGCTGCTTAAGCACCGGAATAGGTTCCCAGAGGGACATTGTAACCTCTGCTCCTGGGGACTTGGCTGCACAAGGTGCTGAGCAGAATGATCTAACTGTGCTGTTAGCTCTGCTGTGAGCCACAGGCCGGACCAGACAGCATCCAGAACTCTCTTCCAACCTCGATTTTTTGATGAGTCTCTATTGATTTTCACAGATCTAGAATACAAAATGAAGTATGTTTTCTACAAAACAAGCATTGCCTCTTATGTAATTTACCTGTCAGGGAAAACAAATTTGCCAGAGCTGCTGTCTGTTCTGGAGCATGGGTAAGGTCACATAAAGGCAATTGTTCAGGCAGCATTAGGGGAAAATTATAGTTGTTGCATATTATGCAAATTTAGACCTGACATTTGGATGGAGGACCTTGCTGTGGAGCATGGGCCAAATAGACTTTCCAGAAATTTCACAAATAAAACAAATGGGAATAAACTGGGCAAGTTTGCTGTAGATGCTATACCTTCTATATGTGGTTCTGGCACATATTTCCATAGGTAGGACTTTCGATTTCCCCAAGCAAAATCTTGCAGCAAGGGAAAATAATCCTGGAATTGAAGATGAGAATAAAATAGAAGCAGATTCAAACTCATCCATTCTTGGGGTATATGGATTCAACTTGTTTTGGAGAAGATAACTTCTCGGAACTATTTAGTTCAGCTTAGATTCTGTTAAAAGTTTTAAAATAGTATTTATTTAGGTTTATATAGTGCTTTCCATCTAAGGATTAAAATGAATTTTATACAACATTCTCAGTGAACAAGATCACAAAGTATAAGCAGAACCTGGCAGAACTACTCTATCAATTTATTTAGAAAAAATACTGTCAAAAGTCATCTAGTCCGATGCTGTGCGCCTGTTACTGCTTCAAGGGTAGGACACAGCAAAATTAGAAGTGTTGTAGCAGTGAGTACTAGTATCAGTAGTGGAAGAAATTAGGAGTATGCTGGAAAAGGTATCATTTCGCAGTTGCCATGCTGATAGACTTCCGTGAGCATCACCACTAATTTCTCTGGCACAGGCGGGTGCCTCTCCTGTGGGCACTTGGGCGTGATACACAGTTGTAGCCCCTCAAAGAACTGAGTTGAGGGATTATTCATGTATAGTAATGAGGAAATCAGATTGCCAGGTAGAAGACCTGAGTTCAGGTCCCAGGTCTGACTGTGTTGTGTTTAAAGACTCAGCCACACCTGATAAAAGTAGAAGGCATTTGATTTTACTCAAGGCATTCAGTTTAACATCACAGTAGGCATTCATTTCAATGATGCAGTGCCCATGGATGGCAATGTGTGCTGTGTATTTCTTTTAAAGCGTATTTTAGTTGAAATATATCAGAGTTAAACACAGATACCCTGGCAGACAAAACTAACTTGTAAGGGATACAAGTATTGTTAAGAATGGACATGTTGTTAGACTTACGAGGTGTCAATATGGTTGTATCCAGTACCGTACACCAATGCACATCTCTTTCAGTGGGGACTCTTCTATTTTTTAACTGATATTTTGTCTTAGCCTGGTATGTGTACTCATGTGTCTGTGCATGTATAGAGGGAACATCTCACATTGGATTTTTTATATTTCTATTTTAAACTATAAGATGACCGTGTAGGAATGATGTATTCCGCTGCCAGGTATGTATAATTTTTAAAGATAGTTTGGTGTCATGGCTCATGGTGTTTCCATGAGCTGTTTCTCACACAGTGGTAACATTAGTTGTTCTTTTTGCCACCTAATAGACAAGTAATTTGATGAAAATTAATAATTTTGTCATTGTACTTAATGAACAAATAAAAGTGTAGTATTTAAACTTGGCATTTCCAAATGAACTCATTTGCATTCTGGTGGAGGGAATGCGTGCACTGAAACTTTCAAGTGTATTTTTACACCTCATCTTTAGGAACTTAAGCCATCCCAGCTAAATTAGGAGGCCAGTCCTCTAGCATCCTCGATAGCAGTGGAAAGATACAACAACCTGCAGAATTGGGGACCTGCTCTATAAGTATTCAGCGGTGTCTGCGGTGCTTCTGTATTAATAATTTAGGATTAGAAATACATTTTTAAAGTGAATCTTTCAATCTTTTTAATTTATTGTGCTATCACAAAGTGCACCACAAAGCAGTTTCACAGAGAATGTAATGAAGTCCTTTTAGATAATAGCATGAAGCCAAAATGTGCACCTACACTAATGTTTCCTTTATTGACTGCCACATTTCTGAAAACAATATGGGAAAAGAAACACGTACTAGATGGCAGGATCCACTTGCTAATTGCATGCCTCCTTTAATAAACTTCCATGATACACAGTATTTGATGCAGGAGCCCAGAACCATTCTCATTAACCACTAGATGTCACCACTGACACAGAAAAAAGTGTGAGAATATACTTTTCTGCCTTTGAAAAGTGAGGCTGGTTGTTCTCTCCACACCTTAATCAAAGTAGAACTCCAGTCCAAGAAATTACAATAAATTTGTTATGTTGTCTTGAAGCTGTATGTTCTCTGACATAGTTTATTGACTGAAAAACACTGAAAATATTTTACAGAAAACCACATTTGGAATATTCTCTTGAGGTCTGGCCCCATGGGGTAGTAGGCTTCTCCATTCCTTACCCTGATTTGATTTCCTCTGCTTCTCTTACATCCAGAACCGTCAGAATTGCCTATTCAGTAAAACAAACTGATAAATCCTGCTAGGAACCTTACTAATTGGAAGTTTAAAATAGGCAGTATCCTGTTTTCCTCTTTTATTAGTATCTATTATAGCTGTCCCATCAGAGAAGCCCACTACGACACCTTCCTGTCTTTATTATTAACGCAGTTATGCAAAGATTATGGATAAAAGTGAAGGAAGATTATAAAAAATACTCAGGAAGCTTTATTTGCCTAGGTGTAGCTGTTCTGTGTTTGAATGTTCTTTAATTGTACCAGAGGTATTCTTTATTATAATCACCATAATTTTTAGACCAATTTTTCCCGGATTTTGTTTCAGTCGCTGTTTCATGTATTAATGCGTTCTAAAGTTGGAAAAGGCAGTTGTCGTGATCAAGAGGACAGACTTCTTGGTAATTCTAAGCAGCCCTTGGGTGAGCATGTTCCAGCAGTGTACGCTAAGAACTGCAGCTGACTTAGGCTGCTGCTTTTTTATTTCCTCAGGGATCCCCTAAACTACCATCCATTTTGCCTAGAATTGCTGTTGCATATCACAACAGAAAAAAAGATCATCATGGCTGTGAATCTGAGCAGTGCTTTGTGAGAGGCCATGGGATTACAGCATACGCTTCAAAAGATGCTTCTTCGCAGCCCAAAAGAAGGCGTATTTTACTACGGCTTCAGATACTGCTCCTGCAGTGAAAAAGCTGTCTGAATTCTGGCATGAATGTTGCTGTTTCTATATTCTGTCTCTGTATTTTGCCTTTTTTTTCTCCTAGATTTGAGTTCCCCAATTGCACTTTTTCCTGCATGTTACTTGACACCAAAGTCAACTAATTTCTGAACCTTGTATGACACACTGGAATAGACTGAATTTAATCTATTTCTTTAACACGTTTTTTCCTGTTTATTAACATGCAGAGATATTAGGCTTCATTTAATATTGAATACTTTAAAGACAACTAAGTTTCTCTCCCTTATTTCCACAGCAGAACAGGAATTAACACTTTACTGGTGTGCCACAAACAAAGCAAGACGTGGTCATGAGATATTTGGCTAATTGAGGGCACATCTGCCTCGTTCTCCTTCTGCTCCCCACTCTGTGTACTCTTCTTTTGTTTTGGTGTAGCTGTTCTGTGAAGTGGTAAGCTTCCTGATACGTTAGCTCATGCAACACATGCCGCTCTGTACTTTTTGCTGAAGCACTACGTTTTCTTCCTTTGGGAGCAAATCTATATGTGACTGCACTTGGAAAGAGGGGGTTTGTTCCTGTTGGGGAACAGGGCGTGTCTGGTTTTGAGAATCAGAACTTAGGAACAGTGGAATCAACGGCCGAGCAAGTGGATGCTCAGTCGGTAGAGTGAACCTCAGGTGCAAACTCCTCTGACAGGGCTACCTCCCTGCTTTTCCGGCTGAAGCCGTTTTTACAGATGCCTGTCGTTCCAGTTGTGGACGAGGCCCTGAGCAACATGATGCAATGGCAAAGCCGGCCCAGCTTTGAGCTGTAAATTGTACTTAGATGTCTTCCTGAGATCCCTTCCAACCTCTACAGTATTCTATCATCGTGTGTTTCTCCTGAAATATTTTACAGCATTTACGGCATGATTTAGAAAATGCAATCAAATATACAGGATGGAAAAAGTAAACATACTTCATGTAATTTATTTTCTGTTTTGCAAGCTTGAGTTGCTGCTCATGAATTTGCCTCATTATAGTAGGAAGAGTTTGCCTACTACAAGATAAAAATATGTGGATTAGGACTGCCACTGCACACTTAGGTTATTTGCCAACTTGTAGGAAGAAGAAAATGTGTGTAGTCTATAATCAACTGTCCTCTAAGTCTAGAAAGAACAGCACACCCTTCTTTAATAGATAGTGATGGTATACTGAGCATGGAAAGTCTCAGCAAAATTTCTAGGGCATAAAAATGCTTTTTTTTCCAGCAAAGTTAACATGCACAGGTATAAATGAAGCAAGCATGATATCACAGAGATACGGTAGGTTACAATAGACTTAACATTTTAAAAAAGTTTATGATTTGAGGAAAGCTATAAATAAATAGGGTAGATTTTTCTTAAACAATTGAAACTTCTTTCTTTGGCTATGCAAAGTACCTTCTCTTGCAGGTCTCCCTTCACAAGCGATGTGTTCCTGTGTTTAATGGAGTAAGTTGAAAGAGAAAAATGTATTTGGCCGGTTACAGAAACCTTCTTCTATTTCTTCCTTTTCTGTAGCTGAATAATTTATAATCACTGAAGATCTCTATTTGTCTCTCCAGTTTTTGTTCTACATGATCAGGTAATCTCAAATTGTAAAATGTGTACAGCAATGTAGCAGTTCCGAGATTGCCCCTGAGTTGTGCAGATTCCTGATCTGAATTCGTTCTTCAGATGTGTTAAAGCTGTTCAATGACGCTTCCCGCTTTTACTAACGCTTGTATAAATTACAGTTTTCCAAAGTCTTCTGCTGTTGTCCACCGTGTTTGTCTTTGAAAGTGGAACATTTTGTCTGTTTGAACTCTTGAGCTGCTTTTTAACTCAAAGAAACCAGACCGCTATCAGTGAATGTGAAGGATCTTTTTGAATGTCTTCTTGAAATTCTGGTTACAAAGAGGATACAAGAATGGATCTAGGGTGGAGTTCACATAGCCAAGCCATATAGTGAACATGTGTAATTTTGAAAATCTTTCATGGCCATGGAAAGCTATTACCATAAATAACACAAAATAGGGAATCCAGCACAGCATGAAGGCTGCCATGATGACCCCTAGCTGCCTGGCGGCTTTGCTCTCCCTGTGCCGGTGAGGTCCCTGGATGCAGCTGCTGGAGCAGGCATGCAGGCTATGACAGGTTTTCCTCAGGTAAGTCAGTCCTCCAAAATCCCTGTCCGCAGTCTTCTCTTGAGGAATGCAGGCTCCTTCAGGGTTAGAACTGGAGTGCTCTGTACAGGGTACCTCCCCTGCGAAACTGTCCTTGGCTGACCCATCACTTAAGTCACTGTCTTGGGAGCAAGACTCCTCTTCATTTTCCTCGTCCTTTGTTACACACATGTGCTGCTTTCCTGCTGCGGCCAGGCCTGGCTCGGACTGGGCAGTGGTGAGAGGAAAGCAGCTCAATTTGAGCGCTTTCCTGTTACTCTTGCTAATGAATGCCTTTGAAGACTTGTCAGGATTACTGGCAGGAAGCTCTGCCTCCTTATTTTTGGGCTGAGAGGAGCTTTGCTTGTCTTTGGGAGAGATTTGCTTTTGGAGGCAAGTATTTTGCTGATCCTTTGTTTTGCTGTGCTGTACGGGGTTTATTTCTGAGAAAGACCATTGTGATCTGTCGAGGAGCTCGCGGTGCTGACAGTGCTTTCGAACAGCTCTGAATATTTTATAGTAGAACCATAACATAATGGTGGAGGGTAGGTAGAAGTTGACAATGGCTGTGAACACTTTAAACCAGGTGACTTCAGAGAATTCAGTTTCACACTGGTTTTCCTTTACTGTCCTTTGCCCATTATTAGCAAAGACGTGCCATCCTAGGATTGGAATGACCCATGTGAAAGAGAGCAACCAAACTCCCAAAATCACTAGCGATGCTCTCATTTTTGTTCTGTACTTGAGATATTTCAGTGGTTGCTGAACGGAACGATAGCGGTCAATGCACAACACGAAGAGGTTGAAAATGGATGCAGTGCTGGCCACGTAGTCCATCGACAGCCAGAACAAGCAGGCTGGTAAGCCCAGAGTCCACACAGGACTTAGGAGATAAACAATATTCAGGGGCATAACAGCTGCGCCCACTATAAGATCTGCAACAGAGAGGCTGACAATGTATAAATTGCCAACTGTTCGCAGCTTCTTCTCGGTTTTCACAGCACATAGTACTAATATGTTCATGACAATGGTGGTCAGTGAAATGCTTCCCAGGAACAGACCCAGAAGAGCTGAGTGAGGGTTAGTCAAGCTCTCTGTTGTGTTTCTTGACATCTTTTGCACAATAACACAGAATGAAAATCAGAGAAGATATCCAGACCTTCGAAATTCAGTCTTGGTTTACGCTCCTGGATGAAAACGTGTTGGGTTGCTTTGTGATTTTTGATTTCCAGAACTAGAGAAAAGAAAAGGAATGTGTTCAATCACTGTAGTACTAAAATAAAATAACAAAACTAATCTGTGCTTCAGCTTATAATTTTAGGACTTCCCTAAATAATTAATTTTTTACATTTTACACATTGGTAATTTAAGATATGTTCTATGAAAAGTACTGGAACAAGCTCCATGAACCAATCCAAAATGGTTTGCAGAAGGTGTTTCATGGGGCTTCATATAATTCTGAGCCCAGAACATGGAGAAGAGATCCCAGTCCTCACTGTCTGGATTTCTTGTATCTCATTAAACAGCTGATCATGGAGCCATAACATACACTACATATTGGCAAACCCATTTAAGGTGTGTTAATAAAAAGCAAAATAACACTGTTTGTACTAAATAGTTTTAAACAAACCAGTGATTATTTCCAAATTACATCTAATAATTTGAGAATACAGCAGTTGGATTTAATTATCCACCAGCAACAGCATATCATATGATGTCAAGTGACAAGGTATTCCAAACAATAAAAGGACTCCAGCCAGCCTGCACACCTTTAGCCGATACACAGAACTCCTCAGGCTGCAGCCGGTGCCTGTGCTTTCACCGGTAGGCAGTCTCTCAAGTTACAGGTAATGAGTGATCTCTCCTACCCAGTGTAGGGTTATGCAGATTTCAGACATTTAAAGAGGGCAGCCCTATTGTATTTCAAATACAAACTAATACAAGGTCAGGGGAAATAATGGGATTTTTCAGAATTAATAAGGATCTTGCAGCCTCTCAAGTGTATATAAATACAGGGTCTTTCAGACTGAAGCTTTCTAGTCATTCAGGTGCCCAAGAAACATGGGCAAGAACTGTTCTCCAATGAGTTGGAGCTGCCACGTCACTCCTGCATGCTTGCTGTTGCTGTTTGCTGCATTAAAGTGGAAAGTAAATTGAAGTAAGAGGAGTTGAGACTGTTCACATAGCAAACCTTTCCTTTACGCCTAAGAAATTTTTTTAAAATTACTCTTTATTTGCTTAGAGCTCTGGCATGAGCCATGTGTAGGGCCTTCAGAATAAAAACTCTTTAAAATCTTCTGTATCTCTGTGATTAGAGTGCCTGGGAATTCCAGAACATGCACTGCAGTTAAAAAACCAAAAGGACAGGTTTTTAACTGCAGTGCAGGTACTGCAGTCAGGCTGGATTTCTGGCCACATTCATTTCTGTGCACTATTTTGCAGGTGTTATCAAAGAGTGGCAGCTTTCATTTGTACACACACAGTGTGTGGCTTTATTGGGACTTAATCTGCGTCGGGAAACAGCTACAGGTGCATAGAGGTGATAGATCATGATCGTAGGCTTTAATTATAAAATGTGTTATTTCTTCCATTTTCTAACACAAGCATAGTGACTCAAATATGGAAAAAGGAAGGAAGGAAATACAGAGGTAAGCAAATCACCTTTTCAGAGTTGAGTAGGTGTGCTATTCCGTTACCTAGAAATTCTCCATGCTTCTGGTATCTTCTGCTTCCCAACTGCTAACTTGATGAGTTGATCTAAAGTCCAAAAAATGATTAGTAATATTTTAAGTCTTGGAGCATATGATCAGCTGACCAATTCTATCTCCAGAATATGTAAGAAAATGTATGTGAGGATGATACATATTTTCTGCCATTTTTTTCCAATAGTGCTTGTCTGAGTTTCTCTTCTGGTAAATCTCTTGGAGCAATGAGGAAGGAAACTGAGACTGCAGACATATAAGCTCAAAGTATTTACACAACTAACACTGAGAGATACGGATGGGATTTCTCATCCTTGCTATTCCGAACACGGTCAAAACAATGCAGTAGATTATTCAGTATTTCACATTGAAATCCAATAATTCCAGATTTCATGCTAACTATACCTCTTTCTTACTCCAGTAATCAGGGTTGAAGCTAAAATATTTGTGTGCTTTCTTACAAGAGGTCAAATTCCTTCTTCCTTGAGCTTGACTTGCAAGTGCCTGGCATTATGAAAGACGTGCACTTGGCAGCAGTAGCGTCCATAGGCAGAGGAAATACGTACGCTGTGGCGTGTGAGCCCAAGAGCTGAGTTCTGTAATTCTGTGCAGCCTTCGGGTTCTGTCATGTAGAGCTCCCCAGTGACAGCTGGTCACAGATGTCAGAAGATCAGAGCGGCCTCAGGCGTCTCCTGCTTGAGAACGAGAGCAGAAATTACTCCACGGATGTTAAACCAGCATGTCTGGTGACAGGAGGTGGTGATATCCCAGCATGTCTGGTGACAGGAGGTGGTGATATCCCAGCATGTCTGGTGACAGGAGGTGGTGATATCCCAGCCTGTCAGTCTGTCTTTCCACAGTAAGGTTCCACAGAGGTTCCACTGTGACCTCTCTGCTCGAGTTAAGTGTATGGGGCACAGTCAGGTCCAGAAGTTGGTGTTAATTGCTTCAGGGACCTCGTAAAGAAATGACTCATCTTCACCCCCACATATTTTTCAGTTAAATTTATGGCAAAATAAAGGGAGAGAAGGCAGCTTTAAGTGACTCCTCAATAGAAAGAATAACAGCAAAGAAAGGCACCTGGTTAGACAGCTCTCCTTGGCTATTTGTGAACTATGTATGGAATAGAGCAGAGCAGATACAGTGAACGGCGTTGACTGCTTCCCAGACTTTTTCTTAGCACGGCTGCAGTGAGCTAGGGAAGGAGTTAGGGAGCAGCCTGCAGAACTTGGTCTGCGTTTAGGAGTACTTCAGCTCCAAAGAAGGCATGAAGGTCTAGTTTTTCAACTCATGCTCCACTTTTATTAAAATGTCTTCTAGTAAATGGCAAAGCTTGATTATTTTTCTCTTTTCAAAGAGCTCATGTAGGCTATAAAAATCCAAGAATTATGTCAGGAGATGCAAAACATCTGAGAATGCCAAGAGCAAGAAAAATTCCAGGGAATGCAATTTGCTCTTTTAAAAATACGCATGCTAGCAGGTACCCCATATTTATAATAATTCTGTCTTATAATGCATAATTTTCATGACAGTTCATAGTCCCTGGTGGATTTTATCTTGTCTGCTTCAGAGGGAGCTGGCCGTGTACTATTAAATTTTAAAGTGAAACTGAGGAACATGTCAAAGTGATCTGCTAAACATCACTCAGTAATTTTGGATCTGAAACCAGCCAAGGCTCCCTTGCTCTCCAAAGAGTGTCCTGACTACTCTACTGTTTTGTTCTGTCTAGACTTTGGGTCTGTATTCATTCAGACACCCTAGACAAGCCATGTTGTTTTAGAAATTAAATATTTTTAAAAAAAAACACTTTAATGTCATTCAAGCAACTTAGTCTGGCTTTGACCTTCTGACATCTTCCATTGTCACAAGTCCACTTACATGGCAGACTCTGGTATGGCTGGAGTGGGACTGTCCTTAGTTACAAACATCTATGGTACGAATCACTGCAACGGGCTTGCAAGAGCCATTTGCCCTCATCTAGAGTGCACAGATCTCGAGGCTGGGTTAGGATGGTGAAGCTTTACAGCAGCACTTTCCCTGGTGAACAGTTTGTGCTTTTCACACACGATCTTTCACAACCCTGACTTTGTTTTTTTCACAACCCTGACTTTTCTCCCCCCAGAGGCAGTACTGTAAGGCTCTGGGTAATTTATGTTTTGGAGTGTGTTGATGAGAAAAGAAGCTGCTCTCAGAGGTCGCTGGAAGAGCGTCTCCCTACCTTCAGCGTGGGAGTTGTATACCCAGCAAAGACCTCCTACCTGCCTAGTTCTACCTGAAGCCAACTGGTGCCTCTGAATCTATTAAAAACATGTACCAAGGGGTTGGGTTGGCCACAAAATGCTCAGAATAGAGCAGAAATGCAATGTTGTCGTTGTATGATCTAGTCCTTGCAGCTGTCTCTGCGTTCCCTAGCACGCGACACCACGTGCTGCTGCAGTTTCTGCCAGAGACCTTCCAGATCCTGCAGGATCCTCCTGAACAAGGAGTGATGACTGTCACTTAGCAGAGTATCAGACACACTGCAATTCCACACTCCTGTGTAAGGGAAAGAGAATTTGGTGGCTTTATTGAATCTTCTAAGGGCTTGGAGAACTCCTCCAACACAGGAGTCTGTGCATCTTGCACCCATCGGTGTCCGTGCTCCTTCGCTAAGGAGTGAGGTGCAGAGGGCCCGTGTCTCCCTCTTCTGCACAAGAGAAAACAGTAAGCTGCGCCTAAGCAGCAAAGGTGACCGCATGCAAAATAGCATGCAGAGAAGCTGGATTTAGTTGCAGAAATGTTACATTGTTGGTGAGTGCCCTCTAATACCATGCTGCCTTTGGAGCTCCGGCCCTTGTATCACAGTCCTGCCCGCTAAGCTTACAGTGACCTGCTGCACGACTGGCACTCTGTGCTGGAATTGGCACCTTCTGCCACACAGCTTCGTCCGCTGGGCAAAATAATAAACCTTGTTCTATACTGTGAAATTCACCTCTTCTGTGCTTCAGGGAGGACTGTAATCTACAACATTTATTTCTTAAACTTCCTCCTTTCGTCACTAGCAGTGATGGTGCCCAATACCATCAGCAGTTGGGCGTCATGCGAGCACTGTGGTGTGCAGCAGGAGTTTCTAGCTCTTCATGGGGGCACACACCCTTTTGTAGTGGCTGTAGACTGTTCGGGGTACACCTACCCCTGCTCAGGAGCCACTGGTGTAATTCCGTATCTGTAACACCGTTTGCAGTAGAGGAACTGTAACACTACTGAATAAATCTGGTTTAATAGTTGGACAGTTTAACTCTCATCACACCGAGACAAAGCTCACTAATACAGATGTTCAAGAAAACAATCAGCCTGAGATCTGTGATAGCCCTTTGGAATCTCTAAACCCTGACCTCACCAAGAAATGCCTTCTTTAATTTTTACTGTCTGTGAAGAGCTTTTTCTACAAGCAAAATCAGCCATCGTGATTTGTTTGTTATTGTATCACTGTGATAATTCTTCCATGGAACGAGACTCTGCTGGGAGATGCGAAGTGGGTGCCTTACTGACTCATTAGTGCAGATGCATTTGGTGGCAGATAATTTTCAGCGGTTCCTGATGTAAATGCTGTCTTGGGGGAAAATGAGGCCAGAACTAATGTAGCAGATGGACACTATTGCAGATGTTCTGAAATCTACTTTACATGTGAGACTGCAGAGAGAAAATTGCTGTCTGAGTAGTGGGATGGGTGGTCTGTGTGCTGATTGCAGGATCTGGGTGCCCTGGGAAAGGGCACAGGCCTCCAGCATGCCAGGGGGGACTGGCACAGGTACCCCTCCCGGGGAGGTTAAAGGCAAGCGGGCTGTTCCTGAAGCCTTCTCCCCACTTCCAAAGAGAGTAGATGGTCCAATGCTATAATTACTGCACTTCTTTCTCCCTCCTGGGTCAGTCTGTTACATCCGTACTCCTAAGACATTTACTCAATGATCTCTAGGAATGCACATGACAACTCATTTTAAACTCCTGAAGGCTCCTTGAATTAACGTATCCGTTTGTTCTGAGCGTGCAGCACACTGCGGGCGGTCCTCCCACGCTCAGAGCGGTGAGCAGGGGCCACCCAAAGCAGTGCTGCAAAGGGACTGGAGCAAGGTCGGCCCTTCTGCCCTGCTGCCCAGGAGCTGTGTTGCTTGCCCATGGTCTGGGCTGTGACATCGAATTTACACCCACTCCTCTAACTTGGATGTCGATGTTCTAGGATAGCAAGCAGACCTTATGAACAACGAGACAGAATGCAGAGCCTAGTTTTTAACTACCTTTGTGAAGGCTTTCAAGGAGAGAAAAAAGCATAACTGTATGATATACTGAATTTGTAACCGGCTTATGTAAGGATATTTTCTTTTCAGTCTAGTGATTCCACTGTGCTAATGCTATTGTTTGTATCTGGTATTAGGGTACAGGCTGCCAGGACTGCAGATAAATACTTCTGCTTTTATTTAATTGAGGAAATATTATATCTGGTTTCCCTAAGTGAAGCTAATTCAAAGAGCAAGAAAATGTTTGGGCAGGCTGAAAGACTGGAAAATATTAGTGAAAGTTCACATTTGGGCTTATACATGATGCTTGCCTTGATTATACTTGATATTTTCAGGTTTTAGCTTTTGTGGAATCACATCAGTTGCTTCTACATCCCCTCACATCAATGACACTGGCAGGCTACATGCTGCTGTCAGTGCTGCTTTTCTTAATTTCTGATCTTGATGCTTTTATTTGGCTGGGGGTCCTGGCTTTAGTAGGAATGAAATTATCTACAGTTTTAGCTATCTGCCAGCAAAAAGTTTAGGCCTTCGCACCCTTCTGAAACAAAGTTTTAGCATGGATAGCACAGGTCATTATACGCAGTCGTGCTGTCCTTCCTGTTCGCGGACGTGTGCCCCGAGTCCTGAGCTTTCCATACAAGCACTGAGCTTTGTGAGGAAACTCAGCTCTCGAACCTGAGTCACCGCGGCTCTGTCTGAGCTCAGATCTCGATTAAGACGCTGCACTGTGTCTGCTAGTGAAAGACTTGTCGCTTTCAGAAATAACCGTCTCCTCTGCTGTGCTGACCTTCCTCCCACCTGCGCCTTACTGGTGCACTGTTCTCTCCACTGGATTAAGGATCCTGTACTGGACCCTACCTGTAACCTCTCTCGCTTTGCAGTCTGATATCCCCGGGCAACTGCTAAGTGTTTATGTTGCTGCTGGATTCCTGGTGGGGCAGGGAAGGAAAACTCAGCTTTCCATTTTGTGCAGTGACAACAAACATGCTCATTTTACCACGGGCAGACTTCTCAGGGGTCATTTGCAAGTACTGTTATATCATTAATATTAAACCTTGCCATTAATAAAAACAACAAAAAAAACCCAAACAAGAAACACAGCCAAAACAACTGTGCAGACAGTCCTGTTTGGGATACTATAGTAGTACATGCTGATCTCATCCTCTTTCCACTCTGAAATAGCACGCTGTGCTGCTCACACGTGGCAGGAACTCATTGGGTCCCAGAGGTACCTAGTGTACTTCTCGGCACGGCAGGGCGGCCAGCCCCTTTCCCACTTCATTGAGAAGTCACCTTATATGCTCCTATGATGCAGATCACTGCAGGGATCTAGGCAAACTGTTATAACCTGTCAAAAGCAAATTATTTCCGTAAAATAGAGAAGCTTATGATTTCATGGTACAAATGCCTGTCCCTGCTCACTGCAGGGGGGTTGGACTAGGTGACCTCCATGGTCCCTTCCAACCCAAACTGTTCCATGGTTCTGAAATGCAGCTTCACTCTCAAGCAATTGCAAGTTTGAGATGTTTAAAGTTTCAGTTGTGCCTACACAGGGATACAGATTTGAAGGCATTTGGCATGGAAAGCATGATCTGCTACTTGCTTATGAGTTGTCTATAATGGATAAACAGCTTCTGAAACAAGTATTCTGAAACAAACCTCATCCAGCCCAGTTAGTCAACTAAAGCGGACACTGACTGCGTCCTTCCATCTGATTTCATGTTTCTTTCCTTGAGCGCTGCCAAACATGAGAGGCTGGTTTCAAAACTTAGGCTAGCACCATAAGGGCCAGTTCTGGAGTGAAGACTGATGACAGAAGTGTTCCTGTGGAGGTTCTTGCTGCCATTAGCACAAGCGGAGCACCTCAAAGCTCTTTTCCTTGGGACAGGGGAGTCTGTCCTGGGGAAAACTTCATCCTGGTTTTGCTATTTGCTAGGTGTTCCTGTGTCTCTGTGTTCTGCATTTTTTTCTTTATTTGCTCAGAAAAGACAGTCACCTTCACTGTGTAAGGCACCCCAGAAGTGCAGCATCTGAGATGCTTTCCTGTGTAGAGAAATCCTCGTGTGAACAGAAAGCACTGGCAACAGTGGCACTTGGTTGTATGAGCATACCTGTCCTAGGTAACTTGCACAGATGAGCACACAGTTTCATGCTAAGTAATACTTTATTCTGCATATGAAAAGGCCATGCCAAGGCAGGAAGGTAAACACCGAAACTGAATCCAGTCCTGTGAAGTTTGATTTGGTACAGAGCGGTTAGGGGCTGAAACACTCTCCTGAAACATCTATAACTAGCCACAGGTTAGTGAGTAGTAGAAGAGTTTTCTAAGTCTGTCTTAACTCCAAATTATCAGGAGATAGATATACCCTTTTTTTCTGGCTGGCATTTTTGAACAACTCTTTTTAACACTGTGCCTGTATTTCATGAGCATTAAAACCAAGAGAGAGAACAGAAGATGGACATGTTCCAAATAATTTTCTGGCCTTCAAAATGTACACTCAGACTTCTATTAAACTCTTCTTCCACAGGCTCCACTTTCTCATTTAAGTCGTACTAAATGTCCGTTTTTCCATAACAAAAAAAAAAAATAGTCTTGCTCCTGTGGTACTATTTCCCATATATGGATTATTTTTGATGGCAAACCCCCATCATGCCTAGAATCCTCAAGCTTCCACATATGGTATCAATTTTCCCTGCTAGCCTAGTCTGGGATCAATTCAGTAGTCAGTAAGCAGTGCAGTGCTAAAGAAGTCTTATCTCCTCTACTCCATTACCTGTCTGAAAAAAGAGACTTTTGCTACAGGTTTTAGAAATATTAAGTAACTGTTGCAATAGATGAAAACTCCTCTGTGCTTTCATGTAGTGAACAAAAGCACTAGCTGTAAAATCTCTTATAAATTAGGGGAATTTTCGAGTGCTGTGCCTTTAAAGCTGAGGAGCCCCAGTGATACCTTTTCACGGGGCATCTGTTCTGTTGTTGGAATCCTTGTGTTACTACTTACTCCATCCCTTGACAAACTGTGCAACTAGCTGGTCTTAATCTTTCTGCATCATAAATGCCTTTAACTTTTAAAAATGTAACCAGTGATTCAAATACGAGATCTGTTTCTTTCCAAGCGACTCACTGAGTCACTACGGGAGAATCATTAGCCAAAAAATAATGTATGTAAACAAGAGCTGTTAGTCCTTTGGATGTTGAGGTTTAATACACCAGCGCTACATCTGCTATTTGCTGTACAGTTTAATGGTTTACAGTATTTGTACAGTTTAATGGTTTACAGTAGAAAAAACTGGGTCTGGATAAAGGAAGCTTCATTGTCTGGTGGAGAATAAGTTCACCACTTGTGAAGCCTGATGAACCCATCTAGGAATGACTTCTCTCCATTCGGAGGAAATGCCAGATCTGGAGTAAATTTACTGTTTGACAACAAAAGTCATTTAGAGCCAACAAAGATGGATTTCTCAAGTTCAGGTTTGCATCCTTCAAGATGTTCTCTCTTTTCTCTAGTTCTTGGTCTAGATATTGAAGAATCCAATGTTGCTATTCTTCAAAAGAAGGAAAAAATCTTAGAACTCCCCTTGCCTCAGCGTTAGTGTCTGCTCAAGATAAGCACGGACCAGTTCATCATCATACTAATATTGCAATTCATAATAGAAAATGTCTGACTAATACTTTATTAGGATTTATTAAAAAAAAAAGACCACAGAGTAGTGTTTTTAACATTTTATAAAACAGATTGAACCCTTTTAGGGTCAAAGCAAATCAGATGAATATAGTGAATCTTCCTTCCTCCCACCCCCCAAAAGCTGCTGAAGTGCTGATCAACACACAATTTCTTTGGGGATTTACCAAAATGAATGTCAATTTCAAACCAAGTGAACATTTAGGTGCTTTTAAGCTGAAGAAAGACTTCATCACAAAAATGCGCAAGTTTAAAAATCCTAGTGGGAACGAGGACTTACTGTCTCCTTGTACTCTTAAAAGTAAACCTCAGTACTGAAAGGCTTTTCCAGCTCACTTAGACATGTTAATGTACAAACCAATATTTTTTGTCTCTAATTTGGCATATATATTGAGTTATCAGTCTCTTTAAACGTCTGTTAATCTTACTGTAGATGAACGGGTGGAACACAAGGTGTCTTACAGCTAGAGAGCCCGGTGCCTTCAAGGAAACTGTTTAGAGTTCCTGCTCAGTGCCTGCAGAGGAAAGGCTGGGGAAGCTATTCAAGAATTGCCCCTGGTGTGGGTTTAGAGCAGGTTTTGTCCCTGCTGTACCCCCACTCCCGTTGGCCCCCCTCAGGATGTGGTAACTTCTGTGTGTTTGAGAAATGTCACGAGATCTGCAAGGAAACGAATGCACCTAGGGATTTCCCCCCTGAAAAGTACAGTCGTGCTCAGAAAGGGATGAGGGTTAACATTCAGGCAAATCTTCCTCTTTCTTCAGCCAAGTCAACAAGGAAACAGCCCCGCCCTCCCCTTCCCAGCCACCTGCTCTGTCACGGGTACTCGCCCTTTGCCAAAAGAACGATGCTTTTAAAAAGGGCATCAGCCTTTTGTGGGCAGACAGAAACTCACCCCAGCCTCCTTCACTCCAGCACTCAGTGTGACCACCAGCGGAGAACACGGACTGTGTCCGTGTCCCCTCCTCTCCCCCCCCAGGAACACATCTCCGCTCTGCCCCCGCTCCCCTGGGGCTCGGGCCCCTCCCCACGCCTGGGGACAGCGGCGGCCGCCGGGCCGGTCACTCGTGGGTCACAACCAGCACAAGCGTCCTCTGAGGAAGACAGCTGGCTGAGCTCCTTAGATTGTATTGCTGCACCTTTTTATTTCTTCCTCGAGAAAAAAATCCTCAGCTCTGTGCGACGGGGACGTGTGCCGCCCAGCGCCGGCTGCTCGCGTGTGTGCCGGGACCGCGGTCCCCTCTGCCCGGGGCTGTGCCGAGGGCGAGCCGGGTCGGGAGCGGCCAGCGCCCGCCAAGGGCTCTCAGTGAGCGCCTGGAAGCGCTGCTCAGCCCAAGTGTCTCGGCGGCTTGTTTTGCGCTTGTTTTATCCTGCAGCCCCTGCGCTCACCTGTCACTGTCTGACCCGGCGGGGGGGAGCGAGGGTGGGGTGTCGCAGCCTTCCTGTCCCCCCCGACCTCTCCCCCTGCCCTTCCCCCGAGCGCTCCCCCTGCACCCCCCCGAGCCGCTGCGCTCCCGCCCCGGGCGCGGACGCCGCCGCTCCGCCCTGGCCCCGGCTCGCCCCGTTCCCCGACCCCGCGGGCGTCGCTCACTCACCGGCAAAGCGAGGAGCAGAGCGGGCCCGGGGGGCTGCGGGAGCCCCGGGTCAGCGGAGGGGCGGGCGGGGCAGGGCTCGCCCGGGACGGCGCCCGCCGCGTTCCTCGCCGCTCCCCTTCCCGCTCCCTGGCCGGTATCCGCCCCCTTGGCGAGGCAGGGCCGGGGCGGGATGCGGGGGATGACCCGTCCCGCCGGCGCGGAGCAAGTTTCGCCCTTCTCCGGTCCTGTGCGGGCGGGGGCTGGGCTCTCCGCCGCCGCTCTCCGCGCTGAAGGGCCGGGGTCCGGCGCTGCCGCTCCGCTCGCTGCGGCTTTTCCCTCCTCGGGCCAAGGGCCGCTGAGGACGCGCCGTCCCGCCCCGAGCCGGGCAGTCCCCCCGCCGCTCGGCCAGCGGCCCCGGGGCGGCTCCGCCGGGCAGGGGAAGGCGGCGAGGCGTCGCGGCCGGAGCTCCGCCGTGGAGGGGCCGCGCCCGCCGCCCCCCGGACACCGCTCCCGTGTTGGGCTGGAGCGGCCGGGGACGCCTCTGCTCGCTGGTTTGAACCCCGGCGTGTGGAAAACCTGTGGGAAGAGAGACCGCTGCCGTCTGCAGAGGAGAGTTTAATTTGTCCGAGATAACACCAGGAGTCCGCCTGCGGGGGATCAGAAATCAGATCCTGGTTTGTTGTCATCCCAGCGCTTCATCCAGCCGCAGGGCCGCCACTCGTGCTCTGAGGACGAGCCTGTGTTCTCAATCGCTTGCTGTGCGGCAGCTTCTTTCAGTGGAGCCGGCTTATAACACTATTGTAAGAGCTGGAAGATCTCGATTGCAGTACACATTATTGTATATTGTAGCTAAACTGAGTTTTTTTCTTTGTGACTTCCATAGGTGCAGTACATCTGCTCTGTATTAGGCATAGACACAGTGTTCGGGGTTTGTTTTTGCAAAGGAAAGCACCTAACTTAACGATTTTCACTCCTTTCTTTAAAATCGTGATTATTTAACCCTCACTTTTAAAAACGGTCAGAAATATGTTGCACAAAACTGTGCGGGTTCAGAAGGAACATGTTGTTACGTAAGTCAGAAAGAATCGGTGCAATGATGTTTTTGCAAACAGCACTGTCAGGCGCTGGGTAACCATGCTGTCTGTGTCCTAAGCGCTGCACGATTCCCCCCCACCATCGGCTGACAGGAGAACAGAAGGAAATACCCGTGTTCCTGCACTCCGTCTGGGAGAGTAAGATCCTTTGCCAAACAGTACACTTCTACCAGTGAGGAAGCGTTATGAGCTACCTTCTTGGTGCTGCTCAGGTAATCTTTTTGCTCCTGAATAAAGTGTTAACTGTCCCATTACAATTATGATAAAACCAATTTCTCAACGAATGTGAGCTTTGGTCTCCTTTAAATCACGCTCTCATGAAGATATGTGCTCCTGCAGGTGATGAGAGCAATCTCCCGTGGGAACCTCTCTGTTGGTGCTGGGCTGGACCCGAATTGTGCTGAGAGGCTTTACACTGGAGGCAGAACCCCCCTCGTGTTCCTGCTACTCAAAGAACAGCTTCTGTGCTACCTGCTCATGGTTGTGCCATCACCTCCTCAGTAAGGTTCCGCTTCGCTTCTGCAGCCCGTTCATGCTCAGTCTCCTTTGCTGTTCTTCTATTCATTGTGAGCAGGCTGGTTTTGTTAGGCCCTTTTGGGAAAGCACGGCAAGTCAATAATGTTTATAACTTTCCATGGGACACCGAGCTGCAGCTGCTCTGTGCGCTGATTCTCTTTTGGACCTCTTCCATGCAAACAGTGCTTTCTGCAGGCAAAGCCAGACACAGGCTGGGAGCCTTCAGCCCGTTCTGCAGCTTTGCTGGGGGTGCTCCTGTCTCCCAGCAAACCTCTTCGTTCCAAACAGTATTGGAGTAACTGCTTTAGGGTGTCAGGGGCTCTGCACTGGGGAAGGTAGAATGTGGCATTTCCATTTAGATCGAAAGGACCCGAATAAACTGTCTCCTGACATGTTCAGTGCTGCAGGTGAAAACTGAGCAGAGGGTGCCGCTGGGCCGTGCACCACAGCTGAGAGAGCTGGATCCTCACTAGAACGATCTTGGGGGATGTCTCTGTTGTGTCATGCTACAGATCTCTGTATTTCTTTTGCAATTATGACTCTTGTACTGCGAGGCAGACAAAGTTCCAAAAGATAGAGGCGTATTTAAAGGAAGAATTTCATAAAATGCTCATGCAAAATTTCCATCTCTGATTACTTTTGTAAAAAAAAATTCTTAGAGATAGCCTTTCAAACAAACACTGACAGAATTTCAAACAAATGAAGTGGAGTGTGGTTTCTGATACGCAGTGTTACTGATTTACACCACCATTAGTTTTAACTCGGGAATACCGAGCAACAGGCTAATTGTACAAGTGTCTGTCAATGTTTATTTTTAATTATATGTAAAGCTACCTGTTAAACGGCTGCATGACCGCTAGTCTTGTTTTTAATTCTGCAAATTAGTAGACTTCAGAGTAGTGGAAGCAATTTGGAAATTACTGTTTTAATGTAACTTGCAGCAGGTTCAGCCTTATCATAAGTAATGACCAAATAAACTAATCTGCCCACGTGTGTGAGTAAATCTCTGCAAGTTCTTGTTGGTACCTGATATGTCAAAAGTAGTAGTATGTGATAGATGGTTAAAATTTGTGCTATTTTTTCTGTATTTTCTTACAATTTTTATTCCATCGATTCTTTAAACCACAAGCAATCTCCAGCCACCAGCTTTATGGTTTCAGTGATGTGCCATCACTCACTCCTTCCCATGCACAAAGACTATGAAGGTGCTTATATTCTGCATAACCTGACAAAACCTTCTGTTTTGGAAGATCTCTTAATGTCATTCAAGTTGCCTAATTTTTTTTTCCTGATTGAAAAGTAGCCTATTGAAAGATGAGCTTCAAAATGCTGAAAGCTTATTTCAACTGTCATGGGTATCCAAGGGCAGAAGTGAGTTCTCAGAGACTACAGCTATAGTCTTAAATGTCTGTAGTGTGGTAAAATTTCCCTGGAAGTCTTAAAATAGCCGTCATCACAAAACACTTGAGAACTTGGCTGCTATGACTGTGAAATCATCGGATTTTTGTCTTGTAGATGGTGACAGGCACTTCTCATGATAAAGAGGGAAATTAATCCTATTTGATAAATATGTTCAGTGTTCCTTTGTGGAAGATTTATTCTGGAACAGGATAAAACAAAGCTGTTCGAGAAACTGAGTAGTAAAGATTAAAGAATCTAGATAAGAAACAGGCTTCGAGTTCTAGAAAGGGCTACGTTGTGTCATGAGGGTTGAATATGTGTTGGCCATCACCAGGAAAAAAAAAAAAAAAGATGAAAGGCAGTGCTGACATTTCAAAGCTCCTTGTGTTCTGGAACAGGGGTGGAAGCACTGTGCCGAAGGGCAAAGGTTTGTGTAATTGTCCATCAGGAAGACACATGGACATCCAGAGCCTGCTAGAGGCAGAAAAGTCTGCCCGCTGCCTGTGCTTGGTCATCCACCTCCCAGTGGGTGGTAGATGGGAACTGAACTGAGATATCACCCCCTAGCCTCTCAACACCAGCTTCTGCACGCTGCAATGGGAAATGTGTCCTCTTGTTTGCTTTCTGGGCTCTGCACAGCTGGGGTGAAAGGAAACTCGTACGAACGTTGGTTGGAAGGAACCTCTGGAGGTCATGTCGTGCCGTCTCCTGTCAGAGTGGGACCCGTGCTGCTCCTGGATCTGCTCGGGCACAGCTGTGTCCAGCCAAGCCTTGAAAACCTCCAAGGACAGAGATCCCACCACCCTCCTGGGGAGGTTGCTCCAGTGTTGCGCCACTCTCCTACTGTGAACTTGGTGAGGAAACCAAATGTTCCGGCCCTTAACAGAAGGGATTCCAGCACAAGGCAGTAAAGAGGGTTCTGACACATTCTACACAGGCTGTTTAATTAGCCTTTCAAGGGGCCATACTGGGGGCAGGGGGTGGAGGGGAGGAAGGAATGGCATAGGTTACCCTGGAAATATTTTACTTTGAATATTTTTTTTAATACCATAGGATAAATGTACATGTACATGTAAGAAAACTTGCACATTTTAACCATAGGAATAAGGCTAAGGGGGGTGTCATGCCAATGCCTGTTTGAAATGATCTTCACACTGTGAAGTTTAAGTGTGAACAGACGGATTTTTGCCATTGGAACACAGTTATACAGCAGGTATGTTAGAGTAATTCCGAGACACTGTTTCAGACCTTCATTATGGCATGTCTTCATCACAGTCGTGTGAGAAACATTGGGATCTCAGTTTTAAATAAAAGCAAAGATACTGTAGTGTTATCACGACATTTGGAAAGGGACCCTATTGTGTATCTTCCAGCCGAAGCTTTGTAACATGGCCCTTCATACGTTCCCTGTGAAAGACCATGGCAAGCTGAGGTCCACGTGTGCCAGCTGTAGTAGATTGTGTTCAACTGGAAGTGCTGAATGTTCGCTGAAAATAAATATCTAAAAAATTCTGGTACAATGCCTCAGTAAAAGTCACGACTTATGTGTAAAAAGAAATACTGGACTCCACTGGCAACAAGTAAGTTACTTAAGTGAAGGAATAACTTTGTTCACACACATATTTTTCCTGGTGAGGGGGCAGCAGGTCCCTTCTACCTCAGAAAGCAAAGACATTTTAGTAAATCTAAATCAGATGGAAAGAAAGAAGAAGCTGGAAAACATTTGATTTGTGTGTGTGGTTGGTTGTGTGGTTAGGGATTACAACACAGTGTCACCAACATGCTGTCCTGTGCACTCACTGTGTCACACCGTGGTTTAAATCGCGCTGCATGGCTTGGGGACAGGTGGGGACACACTGTCAGCTTACAAACCATGAGGGTCTCTGGTTGGATCACGGAACAAGCCAGCTTGGGAAGGCTGCACAAAATTTCATTGTCATCAGTTTCTTTGGTGCCGTTCAACTCCTTCTGAACTTTGCCACGTGCTTGGGGATATGAGGTGTAGGGACTGAATCTCTGGTGCAGAAGCAAATCACCTTACTTCCAGACCCTTCATCTTTTCTGTTGTTAAGGAATATCATCCAAAACTGAAAGATGGCATCTGTGGTTAGTGGCAAACTGATCTGAATTCAATTTCCTAGCACAATTAAAGTCGGCATTTCCATACGAAAATATTTCTGTTTTTTCCATACATGTGTGTCTAGATGCACACACAGCTGGTGTGTTCTGCTTTCTGCAATAGAGATGAGGTCAATTTTATCCAGACTGAGTCGGAAGATACAAGAAAAATCCGTTTCCAATACACGGAAGCATTGTGGAAGATTCTGAAAGGAGAAAACTAAAATTACATCAGCTTTCATTTTTTAAATCTGTGGCTGTTCGATTTCTTTCTTTTAGTAATTTTTGTAAAGAATGTCAACAAGTTTAGGCTAGGGTTTTTGCTGGGGTTTTTGTTCGCTTTGTGCTTGCTGTGTCCAATCACCCACATGAATAGATTGTTCTTCATCAAGTGTCTGTGAGAGCTGCTCCGGCACGCTGGCAGGACGCCGTTTGCACCTCTGCTTCTGAGCTGCCAGCAGCTGGCTCTGCTGGAGACACAACGTTTCTGGAAATACGTTTGGCTTCAGAATTGCTGCTTCCCGCAGGATGTCGTTGTTTCTGCTGCATGGCAACTGGATGTTGGCTTTACATTCGTACAACTGGCAACAGAAAGATGATCTGTATTCCTGCCTGCACACTGCAACCCTTAGTGCCGGTAGCTCTCCACAAGCTTCAGCAACACTTGCTGGTTGTTGCTGCCCACGTACTGGTCTCTGTGGACGAATACAACCTAGCTGGTGACAGGACTGTGTTCCGGTTGGACCTATCTGCTGGAAATTGTTATTTTTCTGGTTGGAGTACTCAGAGGCGGGTGTTGTTCCACAGCAAGCACAGGTACATGAACACTTTCTCAGTGTGTGAAGCACAGAGCTCCTTCTCGCCACGGGGCCACCAGAGAGACCACACAAACGTGCTCGTGGGCCACTATCTCCTGCTTACTTTTTAAAAAAAATTAATTTAGATCTGTTCTTATTGATACTAGAAAATACCTCATGCACTAGCAGAGCAATCTGGGGGAAGGCGTAAGCTTGAGAAAGGACTATTGACAAGGAAAAATTAAGTAGGTTTTAGATGTTCAGGGGAGTTATTGAGGTCTGGTAACAGCGAAGGCAAAGGAGGTTTTTTTACCTTCAAGAGAAGGGAAACTGAATCACTTTTTGCCTCTCTGTGTATTGGAGGAAGGTAGAGGAGAGAGGAAAATCCCACTGGTTTTAATTGTCAGGGTGCCAGGAGTGAGAGGAAAGGAAGTGATTTGATTTCCTGAAGGGACCTGGAGGAGGTGAAACTGGAATTCACTTTTGTTGACAGAACTCAGTATGAGAAACTGACTCGTTTCTCAGGTGAGACTGGGGGTCAGGGATGAAAAGGATCATGCAGTTGCTTCCTCCCCCTCCCCACTTTTTCCCGTGAAGGAGTTTCTGAAAAGCTTCTCGTCTTGAATGTTGCAAGCCAGCCCCTGCCTCAGGAAGTTCAGCATCCACCGGGTGTATTTGTGTGTGTACCAGGTGTGAGGAGGTACGTACACGTACACACGCTGTATCGAGTGGTATATTCAAAAATAAACACGGAGCTGATATGGACCTGGTAGGAGAGCTCATGTGTTTATGATGCACTGCATACTACTCCGAGATGTTTCCCGCAGGAAGGAAGAGTGGCTGATTGTATTTCCTGGAGAATACTGCCCACAAAGCCCCAGAGACTCGCTTTGTCTGCTAATGGAACTTAGTAGTCTAAGGGAAACAAAATCTGGAAACTTTTACTTGTGTGTGTTGAGGAACCACTCTCCTAATACCCACCTGGACGTGCTTTCCCGGTTTAATGTCGATGGTGTGATGAAGTTCTGTTTCTGCTACAAAAGATAACGGAGGACAACGTACAGCATTGTGTGGCTGGGTGTGTGGGGAGTGAGGAGTAGAGACGGGGACGATGCCATGGGCAGAGCTCAGTCAGACCGTGGGGGTGCCTTGGCTCTTTCGGGTGAAGAATTGCCCTGGGCCATGAATGAGGGATGCTTTGCCTCGTCACTGTCTGTGCCTGAGCGTGTGAATCCACCCTGTGCGCATGGATTCGAGGAGGGACGGTGTTTAAATCGCCAGCTAACGGGTGCAAAAGCACTGCCTTCGGGGCCGTGGTGGGGTGCCTACGGAAGGAATGCTGTGGCTGGTGTTTCCTATGCATTAGGAAGACATCTAGAGGAGGGACACAGCAGCTGCTGGGACACGGGGCTTTGGCGACTGCGGTGCTCAGAGAAATATCTCCTCTGAGGTGCAGTGAAGATTTAGAGGTTTCATTTGTTTGTTTTAGCTTTTGCTTAGTCAAGATGATTCTCAGAAGGATGTTCCTCACATGTACTCCTGGTTTCAGATCCTAGCATCTGGAGAAATCGTACTGATGTCAGTGACGGGTTCTTCTGTGAAGGGAAAGAGTTAGCGACGCTCCTTTTGCTGATGGTGAGAAACACTCTGTGAAGCTGGAAAGTGTAATTTTTGTTGGAATGATAAATAATGCCCTGTGAAGGTGTATGTTAGTGAGTGTTCCATTAGTGTGGTACATTAGGTCCATGTGTGTTCATACTTATGGCTTAGCAGACATGTGATGTTAGAAGAAACACAAAGATGATGAAGGGAATGGAGCACCTCCCTTATGAGGAAAGGCTGAGGGAGCTGGGTCTCTTCAGCTTGGAAAAGAGGAGACTGAGGGGTGACCTAATGAATGTTTATAAATATGTGNGTGCCATTTTCCCACAGACACACAAAACCTGTAAACATGCACAGAGGTTTTAACATATGCTTTACTGTGCTTTTGCAGAGCTGTAAGTTTTGTGTCATTTGTGGAGTGGTTTTACATCATAGCATGCCGGGGAAAAAGCCTTGAATTTGGAAACAAACTCCTGGTGGCAGAGCCACCCTTGCAGTGGAGGCAGCAAAGCTTCTTGCAACAGGTGAGTAACTAACAGACTCTGAGCTTTTTTTGTCTGGGTTTGATTGTTTTTGCTAATTGTTGTTTGCAGGCATAGCTTGAGGCCAAGCTACCCTTCCTATCCTTTCCCAAGGTGTTTTTAAGGGGACTATTGTTTGCATTTTTCACATTTGTGCTTTGTGAAGTGTGCACGATAGTTTTTATTGCTGCCTTATGCCTGCCCGTGAGCACTGAGAGACTTGAACCATGGAGTAACTCAGGCTGGAATAAACCGTCAGCGATCACCCCCCTAAAGAGCAGCCCCGCTCACCGCAGGACCCACTTGGGCCAGCAACGTGGGAGTAGATTTTCAAAGCATTTAGTGACACTGTAGCACCCCTGTGTCACTGTTATCCCCCCTGTGCACACCTGTCAGCCCTGTTTGCTAGAGATTTTTTGACTAAAAGAACAATTAACCATTGCTTTAACATGATCTTTAAGAAGAAGAAATAATTTCAGAGAAATACAATATCAAGCCAGTGATAAATATGAAAGAAGAATGAGTTTTAATTTATTTTTTTTCACTGTTTCCCTGCTTGCTCTGTCTGAACAAAGTCTATACTTGATACAGGCATCCATGAAGGAGGGGAATTGACCATAACTTTCAGTGATGCTGGGATTTATCTTTAACTTTGAGTAGTGGAGAAAAAAAAAATTAAAAATGGATGAAAGGAAAATGATTATTTATAAGTTATGGCAAAGAAGGAGCTTTCTGCTTTTCTTTTTAATGGATCTAATTTATTTCTTTCTCCTTTTGCCTTGCCATAGTGACACTGAAGAAATTAGAGGAATGAAGAATGATAGGAACACAGAGGGAATTGAGAAAAAGAGAATGTGCTTTTAGAAGCAGAGAAAATGAGAAGTACAGGAGGCATCGAGGAACAGTAATATAATAATGCACTTGTGGTGGCTAATGTGTGATGATTCCTTAAACTTCCAGAGTTACTTTACAAATTATAACTGTAGCTAGCTGGAAAGTGAGAAATGTGCCCTATCTAAAGAGTACAGAAAGACAGACAATGAGATGAAAGAAAGAGAAAAATTACAGCTCTGGTAATCTGAGCCAACAGATAGAAACTGATATTCCCATTGGAGTTAGAAGATAAACAGTAAACAGCATCTCTAATCCTCTGCTGACTGCACGCCTCCTGCTTTCACCCTAACGATGCGATGACAAGGTTTGATTCTGGGCAGCGCGATCGCGGATGGCGACGCAGGGGCTGGCTGGACCTGGCAGTGTCGTCGTCTCACCCACACAGGGCTCGTTAACCAGAGAGACAAACGCAAAGGCTCTGGTCCGATTCACCAGTGGCTGTGGGGCTGGGGCAGTCCTCTTTGAAGTGGCTTGTGAGGTGGGACTGCCTTCAACACAAGAAGACTGGGAGTTGGTATGAATGCATACACAGAACTGAATCGCTCTCCGACTGTAGTGGTCTGGGGGATTTTCTGTCCTCGTGTGCACAGTTCTGCAGTGCCACGGCCGCTGGCGGAGAGCTGCTGCGGGCTGGCTGCTGCGTTCTGCTGTAGCACGTTCCCCAGGTGCCCCCACTGCGGGTTCGCCCCTGCTGCCGTCTCTGATCTTCAGCTTGGCAGGTACGCCGGGCACGTAGAGCTGCTTCAACAAGCGTTCACCAGTATCACGGCTTCGATGTTGCGAACACCGCCTCTGCTGCTCCAAAGGCAGGTGTGCCCTGCCTCAGCTTCCCCGTCCCCCACGGGGGAATTCTGCTGTGAACCCGCTGCGGTTACGCTGCAGTGCAAAAGGGGACGGCTGGAGCGGCGTATATTGCTTTAGCAACGGGAATTTATACAACTGAAGACAGAGTTTTAAATATTAATCGGATCGGTTTAGTCTCTGTAACTAACAGCTTTAATGAGGAGACAAATCCCTGTGGGAGAGGGGCTGAAGACTTTATTTCAAGTTAAGACGAAACAGCCCAGGGCTGTTTGTTTTTTAAAAGCAAACAAACAGACAGAACGTTTGGTGGTGAAAGGAAATAACGGACCTCAGCAACACAAACACAACCAGCCTGCACTCTTTGGGAAGTGCTGTGTGCTGCTGCTGGTGTGAGTCAAACGAAGGGAACCTGAAACCTGGGGAACAGGGACACATCTGGTGCTGTAACCTCCAAGTGCACATGGTCTTGGTGGAGGCTTGGAACTAGAAACCAGCGTGTGAGCACATCTGTCGTGTGTTTCTCAGAAGGTCTGGTGTATGCAGGGGGGCAGGGTGTGAGGGGCCAGCCCCTGCACAGAGAGGCAGCTGCGCTCAATTCTGTTCCCACAAAAAGCTGGTAACGAAGAGCTGAGCACAGAAGGTGCCATCTGCTGAAGCAGCACATGGGGGTGGGAAAGCTCGTGAAGGAAACCTGTGCCGTGGTTTCCACGGTCGGGTCCCCAGCTCTATCCCGAGCCCATCCGTGTGTGGCGTCTCTTCCCTGAGTGCAGCGTTACAACGGGATTGCATCTTGGGGTCTGGATTGACTCGGAATGAGGCGTGTATGGAAGCAGTGATGCTGCTGGAGCCAGGCTGCTGTGGTCACCTTGGGGCTGATCTTCTGTAACGTGGAAAGCATTCCAACAAAAATGTGAGTGTTAATTGCAATTAATGGATGTGAAGGTTCCATTGGTAGATGAAGACTGGGTTAAGGAGTGGGTAAGTAATCTAGACACCCATGCCACGCTGCTTTATTTTCAGGATGATTTCTGTGGTTTGGATGGGAAATGGAACGAAGCTGTAACGCGGAATGAAAATCACGTGTTGGCTTTTGTAGATAGGGGTGGCAGGAATGAGGAGACGTTGCCGAGCAAGTAGCAGCTGTAGAAGGAAAGGCAAGAGAAAAACTGGTTTCCAGTAAAAGTCTTAGAGAAACACGTGGACTTCAGCTTGCCATGGTCTTTCACAGGACAACAACCTCAACAATTCATTTTCATGTTGTTTGCTGTTCCTAGGAGGGGCACAGGGCATTGCAAGTGAGGTCTCTACATGAGAGCTACAGTCCCATTAGACTGGAATGCCCAACAAGAGAAGCCAGGAGCTCAGCATCCTTCACTGCGCCTCTGGTTTTGACTTTGGACCATGAAAGTAACGAAGGTGCAGAGAGCCTCAGCCTCAAGCAAATAAATAAGTTGGAAACATGTGGAAAAAATGCCCATTTCTGACATTGTGGGTTTAGCTTTGTGGATTCATCAGGCTTCTCTGTTCCCGTTAGACCTTTGACAATGTGCAGACTGACAGCAGATCCTCCACGTCAGTGCAACCAGCAGGAAAATGGTCGTATCCTCCGGCCTACGAAATGAGCAGCCCACCAGGAACACCTACTGCA
>VZTO01004921.1:0-18577 GCA_013400615.1 Syrrhaptes paradoxus
TACCCATGCTGCAAATTACACTTCTACCTGTCCTTTCTAAACAAATACATAATGCATTTAATCAAGTAACCCTAGACCACGCTGCTAATCAGTGCTGGAATATAATTTATCATTACCCATTTCCAGTTTCATTTGCAAAAATAACTAATTATCTTCTGGAATTACAAATATATAAAGAAGAAACTGTCATTATCTGTCAAAAGTAATGCTTGACATAACGCTTACTCATCTTTGGATATGCAAGATTCTGAAAAAAACTTCTAAAATCAGACTTACATGTAACATGACCTTTTCTAGAGTGAATAATTAATGTTCAAATCAGGCAGAGAGATGTATTTTTTGAAGAACTTTAAGACAATCAGTAAGAATTTTTGCAGCGCTCTTCAAGCATGTGCTAGAAAATAAATGGCTTCATAAAACGCACATGGAATACAAAGATTTGAAAAAAATCTGATATATTTTGATTGCATAAGTATCAAGAGGATACTACCTACAAAAGACAATGGAGAATTTGTCTGCCAGCACTAGCACTGCAGACATAAGATGAAGGCTATAAAATACATTACAGAATGCTAAGGTTTAGCATATTTTGAAAGTTTTTGGTCAAATCCTGTAAATAGTTGACTTGCTTTAGTGGAATCAAGATTCCACATGAGGAAAAAAAAATCATTAATCACTTTGAACTCCTTAGTCATACTGATCTTCACAGAGAATCAGATAACAATATTAGCTAAACTTACCTATACTGATATGCAGTAGGCAGTACCTCATGCTTACAGAAAGCTAGTGTTACATTTAAAAAGGTTCACTCAAGTATTGCTCCCAATATGAGGCATGAAAAGTCATTAGAACAATTGAATCTGTTCACCATTTAGCAGGATTGGAGCTTTATTTCTTAAATAGGAAAGCGAATACTTTAAGTAACCAAAACACAACCTAATTTTCAAGGCAGTCACAGAAACTATTAAACTGAGTATGAGGTAGCACAGCAGGAAATTCAGAAGATAAAACTGCCAGATGACTTCTGAAGTGGATAACGTACCATGTTACAAGAAACAGACAAACAAAAACAATCAAAATGCGCTCTTATCAATCACCAGAAATTCCTGTCCAGATTAAACACACTGCAAGACATCCCAACCCTGAAACTGAAGAGGTTTAATACCACAAGAAGAAACAACAATTTTGTATTTTCTGATAAAGTACATCACCTTCCTCTTCCACATTCAACCCTCATTGTTTCAGAGTTAAGGGTGAACCACAGAAGCTAATTCCTTATATTGGCGCTGCAAGAAAGGGGAGACGAAAGAAGAAACTCTCTGGATCACCAAATAATATGGTGCAAACCAGCAAGATCAACAGCGGTCAAGACAAGATACTTGTCAGTCGCCCTTGGGATCCTAGTTTGTTAGTATCACAGAGGACACCCTTCAAAACTTACTTTTGTAAGTTCCTAACTTCATGGTCACCCCTACCTTGTCATACCTCTCTTCCAGATTCATCATCTTCTAGCTTAAGGTAACTTAAGTTCTGATAATGATATTCTTTTTCATTCAGATTAGTCCACCGAGTTATGTCTTTATACAGTAAGAAATTAACTACTGTTCATTAAAACATAAGTCTACAAAAAGCATCTGCCTAAAGATAATGAAGCCTGCATCTGGTTAAGGATTCAAGAGAAAAGGAAAGCACAAGTACCTTATAAATTCCTTAGGATGGAGAAAATGTGTAATTCACATCTAAATCACAAGTATTTACTTTTTTCTTTCTCACAAAACAAAAAGTAATCCTCAAATGAACCATATTTCACTGAAATTTACTTTGCAGACTTCTCAAGTATAATATTTACTGTCATGTATCTTCCTGATTATACTGGCATCAGTAACAACAACAATCAAGTCTCACAAAAATAATGCCTCAAAAGGAACATTAAACAATCAGTAAATAATTAATTAAAATAAGTACATTACTCCGTAATTAACCTTTGATTATAGACATAGTGAAAACATCAATCTATATTCACACAGCCTTTGAAATGCAGTCCTGGACATTTTATTGTAGAAGCATGTTTTCCATCACTTGGATTAAACAAAATCCTTCAGCAAATTTTGCATCTAGTTTGTGAATCAGCTGGAATAAGATAGGCACTGGAGCAAGGCTCATCATTGGCTTACCCAGTATTTCATGCATGGTGACCAGAATGTTGCTCTTCTTTAAATGGAGCCCATTCTCAAGAAGTTGGTGTTTACTCACAGCAGTAAAAAAAACAAAATCCCTTATCAGAGTCTAGCCAAATAAATTGAAGACCACATAAGCTTTCTAGTTACTATATGGGGCAGTAGGGGGCACAGGACATGTTATTTCCATAACATAGGTTTCTGTAGCTATGCCTAAATACAGATTTCCACTAGCATATTATTTCTCTTTCCATGCCTTCAGGTCAATATAACTAATTGTAATAACACAAGGTTCTACCAAGAGATCTCGTACTGCAGCTGCAGCTCCACCCTTTCACATAATTCACACAGCAAAGAGAGGGAAAGCAAACAAAATATTGCCCAGAGTAATCATAAATACATAAGAAATGTCATATTATGAGTTTTCTTCTTTACATAAGAATAGACTGAAAAGTACAGGGAACAAGTAGGGAGGTACTTGGGACATTTCCCCCCCCCCCTTTGTGGCAAGTGGAAAAACCCTGCCATGGTTTGCTTCTGTAAATTAGCAATCACCTTTAATACAAAAATGTAAGACAATTTTGTTTGAAGGACACTTCAAGATTTTTATCTAAAAATGCAATTGTATACATGCCTGGAAGCAGATTCACCAATTCATTTTCAGTAATTTTCTTTCAAGCTTCTTATTCATGTAAACAATTACAGAGAGCTAGAATTATTTTCTGAATGCATCAGTACGATGCAAGACTAGTGTATACTTTACTTTGTCTAATGGAAAGAGCTTTTAGGCTGTGTAAAATGCTACTGATAGAATTGTCAATCATTCAAACAAGTAAATAGCTTTTTTTCCTTCAAATTATGCTTTCAAAGGATTTTCATAGCTACTTAACTTCAGTCTCTCACCCTCTGTGAGCTGTTACTTCTGTTAAAGGTTGTTTCACTCAGATCCAGAAATCTTTATTGCCAGCTAACTGGGAACGTTCCGAGATCCATGGGTCTGTGTATTTCTCCAGACTTCTCTGAACTTGGATTTCAGGCACTGAAATCATGCAAGGACAGCCTTCCACCAATACCTGAATACTCTTCAATACATCAATCCCAGACAGGTCAAGGAAAGATTGAGAAGGCTAGGCAGGGAACTGACAAAAATTAACTGGGATTTTGGGACAAACTAACACATTATTTTCTAAATGGAAAGGCTAGTAAGTGGTAGGTAGTTACAGAAGATTTCCTAATGTGGCAATTTGTTAGACTGCAATTAACCTGCTAACTTGGGACTATATTCTTTTCTAGGTGTCACTGTGTCAGCTGAAGAGCTTAAGTCATTCTGACTCCAGCTGCTTACTGTTGTCCTTCTCGAAACAAGGTGTCACACCTTCCAAATCTGCTGCCTATTTGCTTGTATGACAATATACCCTGCCCTGTTTTACCAAGAAAGGAAAGTTGTGTCAGAAGAACTATAGTCTTATTGTTTAAAGTAACCCAACTTATTTTTACTCTAATGGGTAAGAAATTGCTTATGTCACAGATCTTCAGGAAAACAGAAGCCCTGGTAACCTCTGTCAGTACAGATAGAACTAGAACAAGACATCCACCAAGAATTAATGTTCAGTTTCAGAAGGCTACATAGTTTTGCTTTTTCTTTTCCTTAAAGGTGCACATAAAGACTCTTGTTAGTCCAGTATTAACGTATCATACTGCCAGTTTTAAAATAGGAACAGAAATATCCCTTTGCTTCAGAAGAATGTTATGACAATCAGCTTGTTGATATTTACAAACCTTGTGTACATCCATGCTAAGCACCACAAAGGCCCATAAAATTAACAGTTCTGTGTTCATTCTGTGCTAAAGATAACAGAAAAATCACTGACCACTCTTCAAAGCATGAAAAAACCCATAATAATAGCTTTGCATGAAATGTGTCCAGTCTTTTAATTAACATATTTTGATATATTAAAATACATACACAACCATAATAGCTGCTAATTTAAAAAAATTTAATAAGTGACTGTGATTTCTTACTCTTAGGAGCAATTTTCTCTTAATTTTAGCAAAGCTACTTCAGTCAAGTCCTTTGTGATTAGATGGCACCTTGAACTAAACTACAATAGTCTGGACTAAACAATCTGGACTAAATCGCAACAGTGCATGGTGACAAATGGTATATACACTGAGGAAAAATGTTTGGGTTAGTATTTTCTGAATATTCTAAGTTTACAGAGCATTCTAAAAGCACAATGTAACATATGGATGGAGAGAGAGCGTCCTGATAAATTACATACATCTCTGTTCCTATTTGAATTGTAAATACCACGCTGATTCAAGTTACCCTGTGAATAAATTGCGGTACACGCTTACATAATCTTCTGCTAATGTGAAGTGCTGAAAAAAATGCTTGCTGTTAGCTAGAAACATGACAGAGTGATTCGAATGCAAGTAAAAAGCAGTTAATACTGGATACTGTCTTCGTAAACAGATTTTGATGGATTTAGCTCCATCATTTATAAACCAAGAGACTAAACACAAAGTGCAATTAGGATATTGGATGTCTTCAGTACCAAATCCCTTGTGAATTGCTACATGAAATATGAAGGCTATCACCCAGCATTAATAAAAACTGCATTTTAGGGTTTCATAAAAACAGCAGTTTCTTCCCCACTATTGCCTATTAATACAAATTTTGGAAACATTCTATCTCCCAGTTCCTTGAAATGAAGGTATCCAGCACAGTGAATATAAGGCTGGGCAGTTGAAACTAAAGTCTGCTTTTAAACCTGATCCAGACTTTCACTCTCACTATGGTGAGTCCAGCTGCATCCAGACTGAAACTGGGAATGCTTCTTATCTTATGGATTTGAGTGTGTAGCTTGACTACAAAATGGGAGGAGACTGGGAGGGCACTACACCTGGATCTGCAGGTAACCCAGTCACACAGGATGGAAACGATGTCATGCACTGCAGGTGCAGCTTTAAACAATCTGTACTGGACAAAAATCTTGATAAATTCTAAAGCCTCTTTATTTAGTGAGGAAAAAAATGCAATCAACAGGTTAAGGACTAAAATGAAATAACCACTATAGCCATGAGCCATAACCTGCTGTGACATGATACAAGGTCTATTGTCCAGTGCCAACTGACACACAGCTAGACAGGTAGAAATATGGCTAAAAAAGTTATTAATTGCATGACCTATATTTTATGTGCCCACTGACATGTGACAGGATGTTATATGCAATATACAGGCTTTCACAAACGAATGTAAAATCTTGTATTCTGACCTTCTCAAAAATCTTGTGTTTCCATGCTGCCTGCATAAGTAGAATATCTCAAAACACGTTTACTCAAACCTTCCTTCTGCGTTACTGCACTCACAGGGTCTTGAGAGGTCTTTAAAGAAAAAGGTCACTAATTGCCTTATATTATGTAACCACAAGATTTAAAATCCCTCTATTGTACACCTTCCATAGTATTTAAAAAACATAGATAATGCTAAGGTAGAACTGACTTTATGAATTGAGAGATTTTTAAAGATGTTTGTAACTAAGTGTCCTACAGGACTGTGATATTTTCTTTTGTACCTCAGAGCCAGAAGAGGTTTCACTATAAATTACTCAGTAATAGAAATAATTTTATTAACTTTGTAAAGCCATTTCTCTCAATGCAGAAAACTGTGAGATGGGCTCCCTCTAGAGTCTTATCTTTGATACAAACTTTGAATTGTCATAGGTTATTTACATGTGCCAACATCCTACTTAGTCCCCTTCCAAAAAAATTTCTGAGATATCACTAGCAAAAAAACCCTTCCCATTCACAGTTAAATAGGTTTATGTATTTCTACAAATCAATTAAATTCTTAACACAGTGAAGTAAATTCTGCTCTCCCATATATCTATCAGAAGATTCAAATAAATTTTGAGGTATTTCAAAAACATGAAATTAAGCTTAGAAGTGGAATCCTCTATTTCTATTTTTTAAAAAAAACTTTAAATAAATGCATTATGTATATGTAAAAACATCCCCTTCCCCTTGAACACCTCTTAAAGTTGTTTCAATAATTCAAGTAGAACTCACAGCAACCTGGAGTTTGATCTTGTCTGATTTAGGCTAATTGATGCTTTCCCACTGATACAAGCACAAGAGCATGCAAGCAGATTATTAGCTCCACAGTAACTATAGAAGGGCATAAAAAGTGTGCAGGTGGACAACTTCTGCCATCAACTAGGGAAAATTGTATTATAACCCATACTCATGGAAGCTATATTCTTGTCTTCCACCCAGAAGACTGAGTGTGGAGGGAAGATGGTGAGCAACAGAGTGAGACTGGGTTGTGTCCTCCTTCCCCACCAAATACATCAGGGAACCACAGCTGAAGCAGCATAGATGAGGGAATAGGCTGAACCAGGAAAAAGACTGGCATCGTTACTTTTTCTTCCGTAAGCAAAGGGAAATCATATTGTGAATCTCGGGATATAGTCCACAACACAACTGCATGAGCAGCTCCATACAAATATACCTTTCTCCACCTAATCCAAGCAGCAGTGAAGAATCCTAGGGACAAGAAATACAACAATTTTACAACAGTAAGCTGTTTCATTTCATTTTCTGTAAACTGGTAAAACAGAAGAAACAAACAACTAAAAAACCCTTTTGAATGTACAAAATCCCAGTGTCAATCTAGCACCTTCCCAGCCTTGTGTTTATGTTCTTCTGTTTCCCATTCAGTGGGGAAAAAAAACAAGACTTTGCCTTCAAAACAATATATTATATTGCAGATGTGACAACCTCTTCTAGAACAAAGAGACTATTAGTTTCTCATAAATTTGACAATTATATGTAATTAACACAGCTGCACATATTTAAATTACAACCAGAGTAAACATGTGGATTAAAATCTGTCATTGACAGAGTTGCAATAAATCATAAATGCTTCCCTTACTTCCTAGCTCTAAGATTCACACTCTTGTTTTGCTCTACAGTCCTAGATCTAAATCTCATACTGTACTTTAAAAAAAGAAACACCAAACAACAAACCAACTAGCACATCACTAGATTAAGATGGCTATTAAGTCTTCTTCAGAACAGTTAAGAATATCAGTTAACTTAAATTTTCCCTTTGCAATATACTAGGTGCGTTGCTAGAACTGGTATCATAGTCATCCTCTGCAGAGTTTGGGAAGGAAAAGGTGTAACAAATAGTCTGATGCCTTGACTATCTCAGTCTTTCCTAAACTCTTAGTCTGAGAACAGAAAACTGTACAATCTTGTAAAAAACAGTGGCACTGCTTAAAAAATGAGTACGTTGAATGGCATCCTGCAGTCCCTTAGGCTTTTGATACATACATGCCAGAGTTCAGTCACTTAAACAGACTATAGGCTTAGACAGCAACAATATTCTAGAAAAGTTTCTATTTTTTTTAAATCACCTTACATTAGTGACTAAGCACTGAGACAAATAGAAATAAATGCATTGTTATATTTTCCTTTATGTTTCAGTGCAAAATTACAAGTGTAACTACATCACACAAATTTTCATTACTAATGCAGTTAAGGCTTACTTCTAGTTTTACCTATTAATAAAACAAGCTAGCATCTGTTATTAATCTGTTGGAAAGGATTATCAAATCTTGCTTAAGTTTTCATACACAAAATTAATTTAGGATCTTCTACGAAGATCACTCTGCATGGAATTCATATTAGCTTCCTTTCTTATTTCACAGGTCCTACAGCTCCCCACAAACTGGATAAAAGATGAGGGGGTTTTGCTCTTTTTAGCATGCTTGAAAGGTAATTTTTTAAAAAATAATCAAAGGAATGAATCATTATCAACGTAAGTTTGCTCAGGGAGAACCCTTTTTGGTAGCTCCATATTTTATTTAAAAGGGTTTCCGTCTACGTTCATCCCAAAACCTGAATATGCTGCACCCCACAACACACCATCAGAAAACATAGTAACATTTAGTCTATGATTAAAATAATTTTGTGACAACATCCTACAAAGAATATATTCAGACATATAAATGAAGTAGTAATTCTAAACCACTTGTCTGTTGATTTCCTTGGGAAATCAGCAGCCACAGAAGCCAACCCACCACCCCACATCCCGCAGGGTCACTGTGCAGCTCCAGGCTCACACTGCAGCTAGCCCTGCAGGCTCGCTGGCCGGGGGCTGAGCTGAGGCTATCTGGCTGGGTGCTGAGCTGAGCCCAGGCATTTCATATTCTTAACCCAAAACCAAGGCAGCACACTTCTGGGAGCTCTGATTTGTAAGGTAGATGGGATAGAGTCAAAGCAGAGGGATCTGAGCATTAAATTGCTGTATCCTAGCTGAGATGAGCACCATGTTTTCTCCCTTCCTAGAAGGCAACAGTTAAAAACATCCCTTTCAGCTGAGCCTGGTACCTTCTGATCCAGCGCTCTTCATAACTGCTACTGCTAATCCACCCCACCACTGAGATCAGCGCAATCGCCAAGCACAGCTCCTCTGTGCCACAGCCCATTTCAGACAAGTGCCTGCAGTCAGACATCCCCGATGTTTCCAGGGGCAGCCCAGAGCACAGCAGGGATGCAGGTCCAGGTGGGACCCAGGCCCCCCACCAGCAGGCACAGGTCCCACCGCAAGGCCACGCACGCTGGCAATGCCCTTCTCCAGCAAAGCTGGGATCTGCCCACATCTCAGCTCTGCTCTTGTTGCAGGGCAGGACCGAGCTGCTCGAGCGCAGGCCCATGACTGCCCACGCCTGCCATCCCCCCGCACAGCCACGCAGCTCAGCTCCAGCTACGGCAGTGACTGAACACTGATATCAAATTTGTTTACTCTAAAAGCAACTACAAAGCTCTTAGTAAATATCACATTTTTGAGCAAATGCCAAGCAGTTAAAAATTGCTTACATATTTACAATAAATATCAAAGCCAGTCAGCATGCTGATTTGCAATCTATGTATGGATGACAGTTTACATAACAAAAATGAATCACAGTAACTTTGGTTTCCACCATATTCTGATATATTCTTGGATCACATTCATACATTATGGCTTTTCTACACCTGTTAAATCTACTACCTCAACTGTGCAGTCTTAAGTTCTGCAAACATTCACAGACACAAACATCTTTTTTTTTTTGTAAAGTATAAAGCAATTTAGTGCAGTCATGATTTTTTTAATAAACGCACGTGAATACAAAGTACCTACAGAACTGAGACCATGTCTGCTAAACAGTTTCCTCTCACTTTGAAAAGTATTTATTTCATAATAGCCCTACTAATAATATCCTTATAATTTGCTTATAAGAAATCACATATTATTACAACCTTTCACCTCAAGCATAAATTGAGGACAGAGTTAAAAAATCAAACACTAGCATACATATTTCTTAATTCAACTACCATTTAATAAAGAAGTTGAAGTAAACTGAGATTTTCAGGGTTGTGAACAGAAAAGTGAAAATTCCCAGTGCGTTCAATACAACTACGCTAGTTCACACCACAGTGAAAGCAGCTCTCTGTTCAGGTTCCAGCCCAGCAACCAGAATAGGCATTTAAAACACTCTGTATTTCAATTTCAGCACATACAGTTATTGCAAGAATCTCACGTGCAAACTGACTGGACAGATGCTTTAAAAAGCCAGCATTTATCAGAAATCTCTACTTTATTACAATTTCAGCACAGAACTTAAAACAGTATGATGATTCAGATCATGAACAAGGAATCTACTTATGGATCATGAATTTTAACAGGAGCACAGGGAACAACTTTAAAGGAGTACGATAACAATAATGTCATTAACATCAGTTTTAAATCAATGAGCCAAGTTTAGTTGGCTATCATCACTTAGGCTCATTAAGGATACCTCAATGTGAATCACAAGAAATTTAAAATAAAATATTGTGTTTATCCATCAGGCTTTTTAAACACTTTCTTGTCATCAGAAATTACAAATACAAAGTAAATAAATGGACAATGCAAGCACTCTATACAGTCAGATGTATAAACAATTATCTATGACATACCAGTGGAAATGAATGCTTTTTCTTACAATGCTGCCTTCAGAAATCAAACTACGCATGATACCTAATAAAAAAAACCCATTGTACATTAAGACAGATACAATATAGGTAGAAGAGCCCATGTTAATACAGCACACAAATTAATGCAATTTGATGTTCCAGTTATTCTAGAACAAGTCGATAATGAATAAACTTTTATCTGCTTGCAAAGTGGAAGGGGCAGCATCATCATGGCAAACAACAGCAGTCAAACACCTATTCCATCCTTCAGTGGTAAAATACTAAATAAAACCAATGGAATGACCTATGTGCCCCAAGAGAGGATGATGTGTTTCTAGTCTGCAAACAAGCTGCCACAAAGTTTGCTCCTACTGTGTATGAGAGTGTGGAGAGATTTGTTGAAGATGTATGGTTTCCACTACATGCCGTATGTTAAGGTTCAAGTTAGAAGAAATGCAACAGCCATAAGGAAATACTGAGGCACAAAGACAAGTAAAATGAAATTGTGACAGACTTGTACATTGACAAGGAGAGGTCATAAATAGCACCATGCAGCCCCATCACAAACCCTCTGCTCTGAAAAGCATTTACAAGAATAATGCTCATGAGGTCAAAGGAAGTATTTTTGTGAATAAATCGTTCACCAGTGAGAGCAAAAGGCCACAGCCTAAGCCATTAACATGCAAAATACTGATCTTTAAATAACTAACCCAATATAACCCCAGCAGTCACTTTCACTGCCTTTGACCGGCATGATTTGATATCCTCTAAACCAAAATGTCCAATTCAGCCTACTCCAACCCAATTTGCCTAATCACTGACTCTCCTTTCTCCTTTTTAACTTTTGTCTCTGCTTCCTGTGAGTAGAGCTTTTCCTAGTCCAAGTGTCTAAATTTGGACTAAAGGGTCTACAGGGAATAACTGCACCCTCTAAAGAGCACAACGCTCAGGCATCAACCCATGAATGGAGAGCGGAAAACCTCAGTTTCAGCCTGGAGCAAATCATTCAGCCGCACATACAGACTCACGCACCAGCAGAACTAACTCTGAGGAACGAGAAAGCTGTGCAGAGGGAAGAAGCAGGACAAATACAGGCTTGTCTCACTTCATCGGCTTAAAGTTGAACAATTTGATTTGCTGTCAGAAAGTACATTTTTGCATTCAAGATCTACAAATAAGCCCTTAAACCGTGAAGTATACATTACAGGAAGCTCCTGCCACCACAGTCATACCTCATTTTATCTCCTCATCTTTATTCTAAACCGTCAGAAACTGTCCTTCTGACAAGCACCTTGAAAACAGCTTTTCAGTTGCATTAGAGAACCTCCAAATACACTTGGAAGTTACATTCAAATAAAGCTCTACCTGTTTAGACCACACTCCATTTACAGAGGGTTTTGAAAATGTCCTAGCAAGGCTATGGAATTCCTGGTGGGCTACTTTGAATTTTTAGGGCTTAGTTTGGATTTGGCAGGTGGCTTTCATTTGTGCAAGGGTTCCTCAGGAATTCCACCACTAAGAATGACTGAAAAGACATATCCTTTCTGCTCACACCTCTCCTCCTGCCAGCTCCACACAACATGAGTTCATGTTGATTCTTTAGCAACCTGCAACAGGAATCAGTTTGCAGACACCATGACCTGAAACAGGTGTATCCTGACACTTCCAGCTACTAAGCACTGATGAAAGAGTTTGCTGGAAAAGGCCCAGCTGATGAATGTGAAAAACTAAAACCCACTTCCTCTTAATTTGCCAACCATGTGTTGCAGAGAAACCTTCAAACTGCTGCAGCCTACTTTAGCTTTTGATCTTCTTTAAAATGCTAACAAGAACAAAAAATTTAACTGACAAAGATCAATAAGTTAAAGTTCAGAATGTGCTAAAATGAACAGAAATTCTGCTCAAAATCCTCTTCATTAACAATTATTGCATATTTCACTGCAGAAAAAAAATAAGTCCTCAGGAAAGCTGAACGCTAATTTTAAAGCAATCAAAAATGCATAGATGTTTTAAATTACAAGAAATGTCTCTGTAACATCTTGACTATTTAAACAGAAGCAGATGGTTTGCATGGCTTTACTGCTTAATTAAACATTTTATATATTCTGTAAAATTATATCTGACGGCATTCTTTCCGATTGGCTTTCTAAACTTAAATTACAAAGTAATTTTACTTATGCACCATATTAATCAGAAAACTAATTCAAACATTCATATTCAATACTAACTTACCAACCTAGTTTCTAATGCATGTGAAAAATCTAATTGTCCACTTCTTTCATACTTCTTCACAATAATGCCAACATTTTTCATACTGGGTTCCTTTATTTCAAACTGTCCTAATTTAAAGGCAAATATTTTAGATTTTCCCTTCCTATTCCCTTTACAAAAACAAAAGCAGCGAAACAGGAAAAATGAAATGGAATTTATTTTATGGAGACATTAAACCAACTCCAAACAAGATATAAGTATGGATGCTACTATGACAGTAAGACACAACTACTAATCAGTGTAAAAGATTTGAGAGAAATTATAACAAAGAAGGCTAAAAAAAATTGGTTAGAATTAATGTCATGAAAGAAAGACAACAGACAAAAGGTTTGCTGTTTACAGGTTCATCAGGGAAAATAAAATCAGGTTATACAGTTCCCCAAAACCACAGTCACACAGTTGGAAGGAAAAAGAGGGATGCAAAGAAAGACTGAGCATAGGAGGTAAAGTTTTAATAAAATCTTTGCTGAGTACAAATTTGATGTGGTAAATCAAGCAAAAGGTAGGATTCCACAATCATTAGTTACTTGGACTAGTTTTTAAAAAGCTGATTCAAAACATAGTAAAAGGCAGAAACAGACAAAACACTGAGACAGGGGCTTCTTTAACTGTATGACTACTAGACACAACCCTAGATTAGAATGAACTTCATTCTGTTGTTGTGGCTTACAGTTCAAATTGGCAAGAAAAGGTAACATCATTCATTGTGTGTGTCGTTCATTGTGTGTGTAAATGGCCCTGCTCAGCTACACTTCCATACGACCCTTACGCAGGCAGATGACAAATGCCTATCATAAAGTGAAGCATGAAGTTGCCTGAAAGTGACTTCTGAATCATGCAAAGTCATCAGGTTGCAAGTCATTATACCCTCCATGTAAATCAAAAGCTCTAGCATTAAGGCACACTTCCTGCTGTCCAGTTCTTTCTGGGCACTTATTCAGCACTCTACAGCTCAGAACTCCACAAAACTTTGGGGGCCCCACTTGCTCCTTTTGATCCAACACAAGCCAATGCCAACAAGCAGAGGAGCAAAGCAAAACATTAATAGGTATTCCTTAATTGATTAAATACAGCTATGTCACAGCACAGTTCTTTATAAATGGCCGGTACAGTGTAGAAAGAGAAATAACCTTATTTTTCCATGTAGACATGTTTTTTGATTAAAAAAACAATTGCAAAAAAAAAAAATCTACACACAAAAAACCCAAAGCATTTTATTGAGTAAATCAGAATATCAACTTGAAAAGAAAACTGCAGTAATAGGATAATCAGCTGCTAAAGTGATCAGAATCCTTAAGACTATGTAAGAGTGTCTGCTTCCCATCTCCTTTAACACTCAAATTAAGCATTCAAAACTACTGACAAAAAGAACAGTAGAATAACTCCTGGAACTTACTACCATAAAGAATTAAAGCAAATACTTAGTGAGTATTTTTAGACATGCATTGTTTCCAAAAACATAACATTAATTTAAATTAAGCTAAAGTTAATCATAAGTGAAGATCCAGAAATGCCTATTCTTGCATTCTGTTAGCTGAACAAGAGAGCTTTTACACTTTTCCACACTACATCATGCATTGCCTTCTAGCTGCATGGGAGTTCAGACAGAACTGATTTCACTTACCTAGCAGCTGCTTATCTTCGTCTAAGTGAAGCTTGGGCTGAAAAAAAAGAAGAAACACTTCATGGTTAGTTACATTAAACTAACTTAGGACTGACAGATTTCATGTTTCAGTAAACATTCTTTCCTTAATAGTCCTGAGGGCCTTTATGTATAATTGCATGCTAAAAGAACTTCTAACCACTGCAAGACAATATCCCTACCCCCTCCGGAAGATACTAAATCAGTGAATATACATATAAAGAGATAAATGTTACAACAAAAAGTCAGTCTTTGTATATGAAGTCTCATTTAAATTCTGAAAATCGAAAATCAAAAACAAAGGAAACACCCACTAACCTACATTGTCACATAACCATTAGGAAGGAAATATGTATATTTCAGCTGATATGTTTTTCACCACTAGTTTGACAGATGTTTTGACTTCCATAGCAAACATGAAAAACATGAATCAATTCACATTCAACAGTGAGCTGTAGGTGCTTCTGTGTCAGTTTGACATCGGCTGAAGCACCTAACTTGTGTCTGCTTTTTTTTGTCTGAGAAATGAGAGTAAGTTCAGTAAACCATAAGACTAGCAAGGGTGTGGAGGAGCAAACTGCAAGAAATTCTGGATTACAGGCAATCCAATATTATCCAGAATTATCTTTAACCCAGATAAATCTTGCAAAAATTCCTTGCAGTGTAAATGTATTTGAGGACCTGCTTTCCAGGCCCTGCTCACTAAACCCATTAAGTTCTGCCCGCACAAATAATACCTGGCAGCGAGCACTGCAGTTCTTAGCCACACCTGAACTTTCAGCAGAGGCCCATCCCATGCCCCAAAGCACCCTAGCACTGCCCAGCCCCCCCCAGCCCCCTGCCCCAGGGGCTGTCCCCAGCTGCGGGCCAGACTGACCTCAGGGCGGAGCATCACCCAGCAGCGCCCATCGCACCGTGTGTGGCCTCTGCTCCAGCGGTCCCCCAGCGGGGACAGCCGCGCTCAGCGGGAAGCTGCTGGCAACAGCTTGGGCTCGGTTGTTTTCAGACATTTACAGCACGGTGAACGTTTGTCGGGAGGGTCGAGTGACCAACTGCGGGGAGACCACCACGGGCCCCCGACCCACCCGCAGGAGCCTCTCTCCACCTTCCGCCTCGCCCAGGCGAGGGCCGCTCCCCAGGTGCAGGGAAACACCCTGCGGAAGGGACCCCTTCCCTCTCCTGGCTGTAGAGACCCGCGAGGCACCTTCGGACGCGGCTCGGGGCACAGCGGGGGACACAGCCTGGAGAGCCTGAGGGGTGCTCCCCTCACAGCAGCCCCGTTACGCCGCTCGCCTCCACCCTGCCACTCGCACCTCTTTATTGCCAGCGCCCTCGGCCCACCGGGGACTCCCCAGGGACGCAGCTGAGCCCCTCCGCATAATGCCTGCCTTCGGGCCCCGCCGCCGTGCCGGCCGCGCCCCGCCACCCCCAGCCGCGGGAGGCAGCAGCGCAGGCTGCTGAGAGCAAGAAGCTGCACCAGAGGCGGGGAAGGGGGCGGGTCCGGCTGTGGAAGGGGTGGGCCGGGGCTGTGGCCGCGGCTGTGGCCGCGGCTGCGGCGCCCCAAGAGGGAGGGGCAGGGCGGAGCCGAGCTCCTCGTCTGAGGCGGGCGCGGCGGCCACGTCAGGCCCGGAGACACCCCGCCCGCCTCCGGTCCAGAGCCGGATCCCGGCGCGGGCTGCCCTTCCGGCCGGCGCCCGGGTGAAGACGCCGCTGTCCCATGCTGCTCCGCGCTGGGCCCGCTCCTTCCACCGGCTCCACACTGCTCTGAGCTGCCGGCCAGTGCCGCTGTCCTTCCTGCAGCCCGGTAAGCGCCGCGCCCCTCCAGGGGGCTCGCCCGGCACCGAGGCCGCACCGCAACCCCGCCCCGGCGGCGGTCCCTCGCCGCACACCCCTTCTCCCACCACCGCCGGGCTGCCCCCAGCCTCGCGGGGCTGTTCCCCCCGGCCAGCCCGCGGTGGGCGGCAGCCGGTGGCTCTCCCGGCGGCGGCGCATCACCGCGGCGGGGCCGGTGGCGGGTCCTCGGGCCCGTTCCCGGGTTTATCTGCGCGGGGCGCTGGCGGCTCCGGGAGGAGCGGTCCTGTCCTGCGCCCCGGGCGGCTGCTGGCTCCACACCGCCCCGGTGTTCCAGAAGAAATGTCTCCCTGAGGCACTAAAAGTAAGTTTGAAGGAAGAGGGAGCCCTGTAAAGCTGCTGTTTCCAATGCGATGCAAGTGGCGGGCGTGTAGCGTCCCTCGGTGAAGCTTTGTGTGATTGCCCCGTTCCCAAGGTCTGTGATGGAGAGATGGCCTGTCCCTGGCGCGGCGTTCAGCAGGCGGGTCACTGGCCATCGAGAGACTTAATGTTCGTGACCCGTCTGCACAAGCTGGTAACGGGGATCTTTCCTAACATGGATTTATTGATGAAGTAGGAAAGTGTGCTTAACTGCGTTTTCCTCCCTTTTTTTATAGGTTGTAACTTTTGCAAGACTTGTGCCATGAAGTAGGACAAACCAGTATTTTGAAGAGCTCTGCCATAGCTAACGGCCGTATCTCTGAACAGTGGTGGATTTACTGGAGACTCTTCCCAGCGCCTGCCCAAATCAGAACCTGTTACCTTTTCAAAAGCTTCATAATGGAGCTGTTAGTAGCCAAAGGAGATTATATGAGATATTTCAGAAGATCTTTATTGCTAGTTTTAGCATGTGTAATAGTTTTTGTGTGCACTGATCAGGACTACTATAGTTTACTTGGAGTATCCAAAGAAGCAAGTAGTAGGGAAATACGACAAGCGTTCAAAAAACTGGCGTTAAAGTTGCACCCTGATAAAAATCAGGTGAGTTAATGGATTTTAAACAAAAAGTGGTTTGAATTTATCTAAAATCTTTCTCTTTTCTTGTGAAATAATGTAACTACCTGATAATATGTTTCAGCCCAGATCTGCTGCAGAGGAAATTTACAGAAAGGGATAGGCTGATACATGGTTGTGTTGAATTTGGTCTGTATTTAATTGCTGCAGTAAAAAAAAACAAAAGGTCAAGATCATTTAATTTTCAATTATATTTTGGTAAATAGAAGATAACTTGCATTTGTACCGTATTACCTTGTTGGTAAACTGAGTTTATCTCTTTCCGTTTAGCTTAGGGGAACTTACCGTTTCCCTAACATGAAGTCACATCTAAACAGCAAACAACACCAGCCTGTACTGAGACATCAATCTCCCAAGTATTGAATAGGACAAAGCAGAAATTCTGGGACTGCCAAGGCATAATGAGGGAGGGTAATAAGGAGCTCTAGAATAACTAGAGAGAGAAGTCTGGGAACAGCTCAGTCTGTGCTACTCTGTTTTCTGAGTACAAAGAAATAACTTTTAAATGTAAACATTATTGTTTTTCCTCAAGATTTCCTGAAATAATCAAAAATTCACAGGAAAAAGGAGGGTTGGGATCTTTATATGTGCAACTGCACCTGCACAGAACCCCAGAAGACAGTAATGTTCCGTATGAGCTCAGGACCCACCTGCGGAGAGTACGTTGAAGCCTCTGAGGCGTTAATGTTTTACAACGGATTTGAACGTGACAAAGCTCAAAGAAAAAGTGAAATCTCAACAAAGTTAGAAAGGCCAACTTGTAGCTATTAGCTGCAAGTTCTGTTTTCCCTGTGTTGATACCTTCAAAAGAATAACATTTTGGGTCAGACTCTGTAGTTTCCAAGTATGCAAATAGTACTAAAGATTTTCAACGGTTTATTTTCAACATTAAAGATGGTATATGGAAGGTGAAACCATTACACAAATTCCATAATGGTAATTCATTTCATGTGTATCTAGGTAAATAAGTCAAGAATCTTTAAGAAAAAGTGTCTTTTGAATGAAGTGGATAAGCAGAAGTTAAAAGGGTGGGAGAATGCAGTGGATTTTGCTCACCACTGCTATATTGCACCAGCTTGGAACCCAAACTGGTTCAAAATATGTCTGCAAACATTTCACCATTCTAATTCTGAAGCTACCTAGAACCAGAATGCTTTTCAAATAAAAAAGGGTGCCTCTCTCTACACCATAAGATCAGAAGGGGTGAATCAGTCTTTATACCAGGAAGTTTCAAACAGGACAAGTGGGGGTTCTAGGGGAGCAGAAAAGATTTTAGAGGAAATTGTAAGCCTTCATTCTTAAGCACTTATTTTTTTTCTTCCATTGATGAAAGAGAGTTGAAAGAAGAGGGGCAGTGGAGAATGTTCCAGCCTCCTCCAATTCACTTTGTATTTCAGTTGGTACTTTAGTGAGGATGAAAAAATGAGAAGATGCATCTGGGTTCAGGAAAGGAAAACTTAACTGTAGTTTGTTTGGAGATCACTGTGTAATGTCTGCTTCCATCACAACTGACATCTTTGGTAGGGATATAAAAATATTTTCGAATATTATTTTCTCAGCGTTATATGTACAATGTGGTTTATTAATTACTAATTATAGTTTTCCTTAAATAGAATGATCCAAATGCACATGAAAACTT
>VZTO01004921.1:19745-33578 GCA_013400615.1 Syrrhaptes paradoxus
GCTATATTGCACCAGCTTGGAACCCAAACTGGTTCAAAATATGTCTGCAAACATTTCACCATTCTAATTCTGAAGCTACCTAGAACCAGAATGCTTTTCAAATAAAAAAGGGTGCCTCTCTCTACACCATAAGATCAGAAGGGGTGAATCAGTCTTTATACCAGGAAGTTTCAAACAGGACAAGTGGGGGTTCTAGGGGAGCAGAAAAGATTTTAGAGGAAATTGTAAGCCTTCATTCTTAAGCACTTATTTTTTTTCTTCCATTGATGAAAGAGAGTTGAAAGAAGAGGGGCAGTGGAGAATGTTCCAGCCTCCTCCAATTCACTTTGTATTTCAGTTGGTACTTTAGTGAGGATGAAAAAATGAGAAGATGCATCTGGGTTCAGGAAAGGAAAACTTAACTGTAGTTTGTTTGGAGATCACTGTGTAATGTCTGCTTCCATCACAACTGACATCTTTGGTAGGGATATAAAAATATTTTCGAATATTATTTTCTCAGCGTTATATGTACAATGTGGTTTATTAATTACTAATTATAGTTTTCCTTAAATAGAATGATCCAAATGCACATGAAAACTTCTTGAAAATAAATAGAGCCTATGAAGTACTTAAAGATGAAGATCTACGGAAGAAGTATGATAAATATGGAGAGAAAGGTCTTGAAGATCAGCAGCAAGGAGGTCGTTATGAAAGCTGGCACTATTATCGCTATGATTTTGGTAAGTTATGTGTTTGTGATTTGCTTAAAACAGTCACAAGTAAATGCAGTATCCGTATCAGATATTTTTACACATTTTTGATGTATCCTCTCCAGATTTCTGCCCGCTCTGTTCTCATGTGTCTGTCATTTTCTCTCTGTTGACCCAATCTTTTATTTACTCTATTAAGAATACATTTACCTAGCCTTTTGTTACTACTGCTTACCTTTTTATTGGTCATCTGGTTTTTTAGTTTGCTTTTTTTTTTTTAAGTGCAAAGCTTTTTTTTTTCCACTTAAATTCCAGTGTTAATGTTTCTTCAGTGTTCTTTTTGACTCCTTAATGCAGGAAGACTCTTTTTTGTTTAGATAAAGTATTCTCAAGTGGATTTTGAGAGGAGATTTTTGCACTGTGAAGCCTATTTTATGTGCAGTTACACAATTAGAGATCAGTAAAGAGGCAGTAGAAAATGAAAAACTAGTAACAGAATAATACCTAAAATGATCTTGAGACAAGTTATTTGATGTTTGTCTCAACAAAGTTTGGGTAGTTGTACGGAAAGCTTGGGATGAACCAATCCAAGAGCTGCTGTTACAGGAGTAAGCTAAAACAGGGAGTTGTGGAACATGGTTTGATTGATATGAAAGAAAAAGCTGAAATAAACCTCCACCTTAGCAATATTTTTTTCTGGTGTAGTTTGATTTAATATGTCCCCATCTCTAAAAAATCAATGTCTGTGCAAATTGAATAAACTATCACAGGAAAATATGGAAATTACCCTAAAACTCCTTCAGATGAGCAGGTTTAAGAAATGTTATCTTCCTGAAGTTTCACTGCTTGATTGAGAAACAATATCCTTGAATGTCTAGGAAATAACCAGTCATTTGGAGAGTGTCTATATGTATGTTTTATATATATGTATTGGTGAGTGTATGTATTATATTACATTATATATAAATGAATATAATATAAAAAATACCTTGTCACCCATAGAAATTAATTTCTTTATTTGTTTGCATTTAGTCCTTGTATACATCAGGTGAAATGGCATCTCTCCACGTTAGGTACTGTAAAAGATCTGTAGCCATAGTAGCGTAATACAATGCTGTCTGAAAGTATTTTTTGGTATCTCTGCTCTGCCTTTCTTGCGTACTTGAAGTAGTAGACTGTTTCGTAGTGATGTTCTGGGTAGGACTGGTTAGCTTTTTAGAAAAGATGTCTTCCTTACCTTTTTTCTCTCGACTTTATTCCATTGCATTCACACATTCTATTAGTGGAAAAGCTTGTGGCTGTAACATCTTTGTGATCTAAACACCTGAGATAACCAGAGATTGAGAGAAGAGGCGAAAGCTTCCAGACATTACATATAGCACTCCCACTGGGAGCTGAAGCTTCTTGAATTTTAATCTGACAACTGGTTGATGTTATTTCTAATACTCTTGCCATAACAGTGGTTCTTGAAGTTCTCTGCTCACTTGGTGGCTGGTCTACTAAAAGACAAAAGAACTGTTCTGTTCTGATGGTGGCTTCTGTAGCATGAGGGAGCAAGAGTTAGCAAGAGATGAAACTAAGGTTACATGCTAATAAACAAATATAGCTTTGTTGTAAAAACTATCTTTGCAAGCTTACTATTTCAACTTAAGTGTACTGTCTTCTGTTTTGTGAATAAGATAATAGTTTGTTTCTTCATTTTAAAGATGGCAAAAATAAAAAGCAATTGTTGGGTTTTTTAATAGGTATCTATGATGATGATCCTGAAATTATAACAGTGGATAGAGGAGAATTTGGTAAGTTTAAAATAAATAGCTATCTGTTTGACAACACGGCAGCTCAAAGTAATGATTTTTACATTCTAAGCTGTATATCTATAGACTTCATTTACACATCAATAAAAAAACCTATCAGAAAATCATCTCGATGAGAAGAAAAAAAAAAAAAAAAAAAAAAAAAAAAAAAAAAAANCAACCCAAAAAAACCACCTTAGCGCTTCCTGGTAAATGCTAGTTAGCAAATAGATCAATATCAATGAACAGTTTAGATTAAGTTTGAAAGATATTTTGTGAGATCTGTAAGAGGAAATTATTTGAATTAAATTTTTTTTCTTCTAATTTATCATTATTATTTTTTGGTCTCTTGTCTAAAAGTGCATTGCTAGAACTTTTCTATTATATTTCTATTAACTTTTTTCTGTGAAATCCAGTCAATTGTGCCTTGCACAAGAGGTTTAAGACCAGAAAGTGATACCAGATACTGAAAACACAGCTAAGTAAAACAAGGTCTGGAAAGACACCACTTTCACTGAGGATATTGTCCAGTTTTTTTCTTTTAAAATTATACCTAAGATGTTTATAGCTAAAAGGAACTAGTGATAAAAATACAGGATTTTGTATGATTTTGCATCTGCATTTTGAGTATTGTACGGACTGGATCTACATGCTGAACCAGTTTTGTAAACTGAACAGCAGAACCTCATGATGCTCTCCATGAGAACCTGGTCTTGCTTTGGCTAACTGATTTTCCGAATCTACACATTTCTTCATTTTTTTTTCTGTGAGGATATTTTAATATACGCAAATATAATGTCAAAAATTCACTGTAAAAATTGAGAGACAGAAAGCCATGTAATTCAAGCTGATAACCTCTGTGTGTTTATATTTTGTTGCTGTTGTTTTCTTTTATAAGCAAGAGTAATTATGTTTGCCTTGACTTTTCTAGCAATTATATTAACTTGGATTTTTAAATTGCATTTTCACCTATTAGACAGGGATTCTACAGAAGTTTGCCTGGTGGAACCCAGAAAATACATAAAGTGATAGAAAGAAAGGGAAAGTTCTAGTGGGTAAAAATCTTTTAGAACTTGTATTTTGTCTTTAAGGTAACCAGACTTATGCTATTGCACATTTCAGCTGGGTTAATCTCTAGAGACTACGTTTGTTCTTAATTAATAGAACAGATGTTGAAAGTCAGGGTGGCAATATCCTCTGAAATACATTTTTTGTGTACTTGCCCACAACAGCCAGTATGTGCAAGTAAGGTGTAATCTTTATCCCTTGTCAGTTACATTTACTGTGTCTGACATATAAATACTTAATGCAGCTTTTGGGGAAAACAATGTAGTAGAAGTGTACATTCTAGATATAACTACATTGTAGGTGTGCATTACTTGCTTACAATTTTCTTCTCCATCTAGATGCTGCTGTTAACTCAGGAGAGCTGTGGTTTGTGAATTTTTATTCTCCTCGATGCTCCCACTGCCATGAGTTAGCACCTACGGTACGTATAACAAGCAAAGTAACTCTGAAAATTCATTGGTTTTAACAGCATGAAACTTAGTGAAGTGGATTTTACACTGAAGCTGAAACCGAAGACAGCAATTCAAGATGCCAGGAATAAAATATGTGCTGATTTTTTCATGATATATTTATAGGAAAATATCTCCCCCCCCTTTTTTTTCTAGTGGAGGGAGTTTGCTAAGGAGATGGATGGAATAATACGCATTGGAGCTGTCAACTGTGGAGATAATAGAATGCTTTGTCGAATTAAAGGGATTAACAGCTATCCCAGTCTGTATGTTTTCAAAACTGGAATGGTGAGTGATAAAACTTCAAGCATTTTTAGAAGGATTAAAATGTGGAAGAGTATTTCTATAATACTTGTTCAATTATAGATCTTTATATGAAGATCTTCCTTTTACTATACTACTTCCTTTTAATAAATTACTTTTTCTTTTCCTTCACCTTGGTTAAATTAATTTAGAAAGTTAACTTCAAAACCTAGTTTATATCTAGTATAAACTATCTAGTTTATACAGTGGTTTTTTTGAATCATTTTACCATGCAACATATCACTTTTGATTTAGGAAGATACTGTTGGCAGTGGTACAGCAGCAAAGCAACAAGTTTTTCTTATAGTATTGTAAAGGAATTTCCAAATACAAAGAATAGCTTGTGGTTTTTGAGTCTCAAGAGTATGACCACGTACCTAAAGAAACTTGGAAATTCCTTCCACGAGATTTCCTCCATGCCAGCTGCATCATACTTTATAGCTGCTTGTTAGGTAGTGGCACCAGTGGTAGTGTACAAATTGCACTTGAATGGTTGGGTACGTCTTGGCAACGATAAGATTTGAGAGGCTGAATGCAGAGATTGCGCATACACTAAATGGACTGATTTTTATTTAAATAGAAATATAATAATTGGGAGTTGGTGTTTCTAAGACTAAACTATCATTGTGTTGCTGGACTTGGAAGAAATCACATTACAAATTTTAAATAAAAGTTAAATTCCAAACATTCCAATATAGGAAGGAGAGAACAGTTAGAACCAAGGTTTGGGGACGGGGGATGGGACACACAGTTGCATAAGTACTGTTATTAAAAAACAGTAGTTTTTTGGGGTGGTGTTTTCATTTTTTTTAAATTTTATAAACTTTATTCTTTGTCTTCTATAGCAACCAGTGAAATACTATGGAGACAGGTCAAAAGAGAGCTTAAAGAACTTTGCCATGCAGTATGTTACAAGCACAGTCACTGAGTTATGGGCAGGTAATGTTCACATATTTTGCTTGGGGTATTGTTCTTGAAATTGCTTTTACAGTATAAAAATATGTCAGACACTGTATACAAGTGAATCTGTCAACTGTTGCGAAGAGTTCTTTTTTAGAACAAAAATAGTTTATTGTAATTTGCTAATACAAATATAAAACCTAGTTTCATTTAACTAGTCACAACCTGATGCAAATTGTTTCTCTCTTAGGAAACTTTGTTAATGCCATTGAAACTTCATTTGCTTATGGTGTTGGTTGGCTGATCACCTTCTGTGCTGAACATGGCGGTAGGTATATTAAATACTTTTCCAATAAGGCAAACAGAAAAAAGAAGTACTTTTGCTGATAGTGGGTTAATCCCTTTTGCTTCTAATAAAAAGTTGTAAAACATCTTAGATCATTACAGTATTTTGACTGTGGGTCATTTAAGCTCTGTTTTACAGGCAGTTTGACAAAAGGGACATTAATAGAAACATTGTACTTCAGTGATGTCACATCAGTCATTAAAGTAGCACTCAAGCGTAACCCCTCAGGAAAGGAAGTGGCAGAAAAGGCCTCTGCGTTCAGTTTCCACCTCAAGCTCAAATGACAGATATTGTATAGGTGCACACCAGCTTGTCATGATAGCTGAGTAGAAGAAAGGATGCATCTCCCCTTTAAACTGCCAATACTCAAAAATTAGCTGAATATTTTCTCTTAAGTTATGTTTGAACATAGCAGTTGGTTCTTGACACTGATGTCGTGACAGAGTTTAGATTTGTATTATTTTTTGTAACTGTCACTGACTGGGATCAGTACTGGAAATGGGATATGAGAAAGTTGCCTTGATTAGCTGGTAGAGCTAAGTAAATGCGTTACACCTTTGACAAATAAAGATTTCTTGGTCTTACAAAGAGACCTTTGCTCTGTGAACTGAATAACCAGAGCTGCAGTCTTGGATTTACATTTTTAAAGGGACTGCAACTTGAAATCAAGCTATTTGTTACTAAGTTTTCAACTTTGGTCCAATTAAAGTGAGGTTGATGCAACTTCTTATTTTGTGTAAAAAAAAAAAAAAAAAAATTTGCATAAGAAGGTAAATATNGGTAACTATTCAAAGTCTGGATGGGTAGTTAAAGTATATGATGTATTTATTATAGTGAGTTATTATCTGAATCACAGAAAACTGATATTTCAACTGAAATCTCATTCAGAGGCATTATGTAAATATTTCTTGGGTTTTTTTATAAAAATTGATTAAGAAATTATAAACGTCAGTCTTAGTATAGAAAATAAAATATTAAAATTTTTAAAATGAGAATTCTGTGTTGATGAAGCAAGATAATGTTATTCATGTTATTTTTAACTTAAGAGTTGACAACCATCAAGTACCGATTACTAAATGCTACAATTTCAAGTCACTGAAATACCGGATGACTAGCCAGGAAGCATGCTGTTTGAAATGGTTACCTTTGTAAGGAGCGCGTTAATACTTTGAAGTTTTATGTTTGTAAATAAATAATTTTTATTTTGCAGATTGCTTGAGTTACCAAACCCGCCTTAAGCTAGCTGGCATGTTGGTAAGCAGTGTTTCACTTTGAAAGCATTGCATGTTATATTTGAAACAAAATAACAGAAGTGAAAGGATCAAGTTGTAACCAAAACTCTTGCTGAGTTTAGTGAAACCAAGATTTCACCCAGTAACTTTCAGAAGAGTGAAATATTTTTACTTCCTAGCTGTTGGAATAACATTAAATTTTTAAAGAATTTTATAAAATTTGAATTAATATTAACTAATGAATTACAGCGTGATCTCCTTCCATTTTCTAAATGTTGTATATAATTGCCTGTGTTGGGATTTTCAAAAGCATTTCTGAACCTGCCATTAAAAAATACTCTTTGGTTTTGTGTTTATTTAGTGTTTTTTTTGTTTGTTGTTGTTTGTTTGTTTTTTTTTTTCTAATTACAGGAAGGTCTTGTTAATGTAGGCTGGATGGACTGTGGCACCCAGGGTGAGCTTTGTGATAATTTAGATATCTCATCTAGTACTACAGCATACTTTCCACCTGGAGCCACCATAAATAACAAAGAGAAAGGAGGTGTTTTGGTATGAGTTGTTTTTCAACTGTTCTGTATTTCAATAAAATAAGGTGATGGCAATCACAAAGGAATGTATAAATAATTTCCCAATTGATGATATACAACTGAAGGTGCTTTTTTTTCTTTCTTCTTCTAAGCTTGTATGCCCTGGTATGAATTTATATCCTTCCTGGCTTCTAAGGCCCCCCTGATCCCTGGAGGTGGTGCCCAGTTTGCTGGTATGCTGGGAGAGCGAACAGGCGCAGGCTGCAGTAGCAGCAGTCTGTAGCTCTGCCCAGCTGCCTCCTCAGGAGCCTCCCCGTGCAGCTGTGAGAATCCAGGGGTGGGATGTGCTCTGTGACAGACCCAACATCTAGTTTTGAAGCTGCTACCCAGCTATCCTGGGGAAGCTTGGGAGATCTGCCATGTGCTTCCAGTTTTTATTTCAGAAGGCATATGCTCCAGGTATCGCAAGTATGATAAATGCTACTCTGAACAGAGTATTGACATATGTGATAAAAGTACTCCTACATTGTCTGTCAGTACGGATGATGCTGTTCGGCTGTATTCTAACATTACAACCTCCTCCTACATTTGTACGGTAGCTTTAACTTTTTAATTGACGGGAGGCATTTCTCAGTTTGAAGCATGGCTTGTTCCTTGATTGTCACTACTGTTATCTATATCTTTAAAAGGAGGAAATTACATTTGCAACTACCTAATTTCAACCTTGTAACTCACAGACTCTGAGGTACTGGCTCATATTACTGCCTAAGTTTAAGAATTACTGAAACTTAAATATCTGTACAGTGCAGTTAAGGAAGGCTGTAAAACTAGATTGGAAATCTTGTAAACTTGACTGGAAAATTTGGTCTGAAATTTGAATTTGAGACTTTTAGCACCTGTTTTGACAAAATGCAATATCTTGAGTTTAATATTCTGGAAAAAACATGCTAAAAAGCAGTGATATTTGTGAAACTATAGATTTGAAAGAGAAGTTGATCAAATAACATATTATTAACTGAACTCATCAGTTGATGGGAAGGAACAAATCAGAATAATTTCTCTGACACTGAGTACTAATCATCAACAATCAGGTTGATGTTTGCAATTCCTTATAACACACACAGTTAACTTTCCTTCCTAGTTTATTAACTCCTTGGATGCCAGAGAAATATATCAGGAAGTAATGCAGCATCTGCCAGACTATGAAATTATCTCTGCAGCATCATTAGAGGTAAATTTTTAAAAATATGTAAAGATTTTTAAAATAATATATTTTTTAAATTTTTATCATTACTTTTTACGTTTTTCAAATCCTGTTGATAAAACAATCTAGTACTTATTTAACTGAATATGACGTGGTTTTTTCCCTCTGTAGCCAAAATTATTTAACATTGTTTGTCTACATTTACTTTTGCTGTTTAGCAAAACAACAAAAGTGGGTGGGGGAGCAGGTATTTAATAGGAAAACAGAAAAACGCAGAAGTTGCCATTGCAACTCTTTCTGCAACTGTAACTTTCTACTTAGTTTTAAAATCAACTACATTGTAGAAAATTGTATTTTAAATGTATTTTGTCAGTAATATAAGTTTACAAGTTGGTATAAGCTGGGAATAATATTTTTTTTCTCTATGTTTCTGTTGTGTTTGGCTTTTTAAAGGACCGTCTGGCTCATCACCGATGGCTGCTTTTCTTCCAGTTTGGGGAGAGTGATAAATCAAATGTACAGGAATTTAAAAAACTTAAATTTTTGCTTAAAGATGAACATATTCAGGTAAGACTGCACACTCATCTAATGTTAAATACCATTTACATTCAGAGAACAAGTAAGTATGTTTTTCATTATTATTAGCTTTTACTGCCACCTGCCACCTCTGGTACTGAAAGAGATACACTATCATATAGTGGGTCTGTAGGAAAGTTTTTAATTTAAAGCAAGCATTGAAGTTTTCCATACAGTTTGAATAATGTAAAAGTAGTTAGGAAAGATTACCTTTTAAATCTGCTTTCTCATGGACAGTGTTGCTGCAGATCTCATTCAGTTCGCAATTAAAAGTTAATACTTCAAAATCAAATTGATGTATGTGAGACTGTATTTTAATTATTTAGAAAAACTCTTGAAAACTTTCTTAATAAAATGAAACCAAATTCAAACTTTATACCAAAGACATATGGATTGTCTTATTTTGATTTAAAAAATTGTTTCATTGATGAGAAGAATTTTAATGTCACATTTATTTTAGGTGTCTTTTTGCTTCCTTGCTATTTTATTTGGAGGGCGAAAAATGATTCTTTAAGGTTTTATTCCCTGTTTTGGCCTTTAAATTGCAAATTAGCAAACAAGCTAATATAGCTGTGCTACTAGTTTTCCTCAAACATCATTAGAGTTACAAGATTGTCTTAAGACCTCTGTTGTTGAAGGCTACTACTTTTCCATATTTTTACCTTTTTATAATTAATCTAACCTGACTCTTACTGCCTTTCAAAATATGTTAATCTATATAAATCAGGATGCCTTAATTAAAATGGCATTGTCTGTTAAATAGGTTGGCAAGTTTGACTGTCTTTCCTCACCGACCATCTGCAACAAACTATATGTCTATCAGCCTTGTTTAGCAGTCTTCAAAGGAAAAGGAACTGGAGATTATGAAATTCATCATGGTAAGGGAAACTTTGTCAAGTTTAAATCATTACATAATCACTTATGAGATGACACTATCTTTGGCAAACTGCATTTGTTTTCCCAAAGAACATTTTTGTAGTTTTAATATTTGCTGGTTTTCCTCTAACCTTACTGTAGGCTTGCACAAACTTATCATTTCTTTTCCCCAGGTAAGCAGTCATTAGATGCTAAGAGATGTATTTTGTCTTTACTATCCTGTCTATTTTAGCATCTTTTATGTAATTACATACATATTAAATCTCTGAAGCTGATAAGGACAGCTTCTGGTTTGGGTAGACTAAGAAATGCTGTAAAGCATACTCTACACAGAGGCCTAACATGCTAGTTATATAATTCCTTGCTGACTTGAGAAACTTGGATTTGATTTAATGTGTCACTGCATTAAAACTAATTCCACGTTTTGTTGACTTCCATCCAAGAAAATCTATATTGAGACTTTTATAACCTACTTTCATTTCCAAAGTAGCAGTCTCCTTCCATGAGAGGCTGAAACTATGTTACTGTGTACTGCTGAAAGGATTCAGAAATGCTGGTTGAATAAAGGAGTCTGAAGCTTGCAACAATCGGTGTAGCTTCATCCAGAATGCAGCACGAGGCAATTATGCAAGATGAGGTTCTTATTTTTCAGCCTCTGAAGCATTAGAAACAGCTTGCTAGAATTAAGTCAGAACCTCAGTACTGTAATAAAGAAGAAAGGAGAAAATTTTTTGACTGCTTAGAAAATATTAGTCATATCCACAAGGGAAAGATGATCCCCTACATCTAATGATTGCTGCTGGAAAAAGCCTCATATACTCTCTGCAACTTCTGTTCCTGCAGAGAAGCCAAGAAAGGGTCATATACATACAGCCTTTTTAGATCCTTTTATAATGGCATAGATTACAATAGTGTAAGAGAAATACACTGGACTACAGTACATATATTCTTGTCTGAACAGTTTTACTATTTAGAAAATAGATGCTATCTGCAATGTTTGCCAACAGTCGTCTCCCTCCAGCATTTATAAAAACATAATACTCAAAAGAGTCAGGCTTTCTTATATGCTATGTTGAAGGGCTTCAACAGTTTAAAATCTAAGAACAGTAATAAATCTTAGTAAGTCATTGTGCAGTGACTTCAGATTTAATGACCCTGAATTTCTCAGTTCATCTCAAAACACAAATTCTCACTTGTGCTGACAAACACGTACATGAAGAGTACGAAGAGACTTGATCTTTGCCCACTGGAGTTCTGTCAGCAGGAACTTAAGTTACACCTGAAAAGTTGTGATTTATCAATACAATTTATTTTGCTTGAAGTCCTTACTGTTTCAGCACCTTTGCCAAGACAAGCATGTCTAGAACTTCTTAATTACAGAAACACTAGTAAGGTGGTAGAACAGCTGCTTGTCCAGTGACAAAAAAAAATATTCATTTTGTTTGACAAAAAGGTGTCTTGTCTTGGATAAAACATTTATTTGGCTAATGTTGGGTAAATATCCAGTTTAGTATTTAGCCAGATATCAGCTATCGCCTAGAGTATGTCTTACCTATGTAGGTTTGGACAGTTTAACGTTGGCTTACTTTTACTCAGCAAGACAGTACCCATTTAATTTATTTAAGCAGATAATGTTTAAAGATCAGTCAAGGGAACTGAAGGACTCCTGTTGCTATCACTGAGTTTTTTTAATAAGATCTCACATAGCGAAAAATAAGGTTTCCTTTCTACATTGTTCTTTGAAGGAAAGAAGATCTTATATGACATTGTTGCGTTTGCCAAAGAAAGTGTCAACTCTCATGTTATCACACTGGGACCTCAGAATTTTCCTGACAAAGAGAAGGAACCATGGCTTGTGGATTTCTTTGCACCGGTAAATATTTAATAGCTGTATTTTTCTTCTTCTAAAATCAGTTATGTAACTATGTAACAAAATACTTGAAAGTGGCCTTCAGCATTGTGAGGCAGGATTGTAATTTCTCATTCCTTGGCAGCACTAGTTCCTAGACTGCGTGGGTTTTGTATTTAGTGGAGTCTGTTGTCAAAGCAGCAAATTATTCATCTCAAACAGCTTACATTGTCCTGAGAGCCAACTGCAGGGAAACCAATTGTGCTTACTTGTGTTCTGTTTTCTAGTGGTGTCCTCCTTGTCGAGCTTTGTTACCAGAGCTGAGAAAAGCATCAAAACATCTTTATGGTCAGCTTAAATTTGGAACACTAGACTGTACCATCCATGAAGGGCTTTGCAACATGGTAAGCTGCAGGAACTGAAAAAAAAAAAAAATTCCTTCCAAAGAATACAATTTTCTCCTAGTTGGGGGTAAGGGAACAGGGGCAAACAATGCTTGTTCTTTAATATTACTTTCTTAAAGGATAGTAAAACAAACAGGACACTTGTATCATAATATTTTTTTCAAAGGAACAAACTATGTAATAACTACAGATAGATGAATGCAAAATATAGGTCACATTTTGCTCTGATTTCACAGTGATATTGTAAGCCTCCAGAAGTATCAGAATTTAGTAATTCCTGTGTTTTTTAAGAAATAGAAAGAACTAAAGCAGACCCAGACAGGTTTTTTTTCTAGTGTGTATATAAATACATACATGCATTCTTTTTGTTCTCCACATAGGATAAAAAACAGTGAAACATTTAAAAATACAAGATTGATATAACAGTTTTTGAAGATGTCTGCAAAACCCCTTCTAATTCAGTTCATCTGGACTCTGCTTTTTGTTTTGTACGGCTTAAGTGCAAGATCAGTTTTGAAGAAAGTTTATTACTTATCAGCTTACACTTTTACAGATATAGTAATGGAATTCAAAATAATTTTTAAAAATCTTGCCCAATTTTCCACGTTTAAATTTGCTTAACTTTTGCTTCAATGAATTTGTCATGGTAGAAATTATTGACATTACTTTTCTTGAATTACAGAAAATACTACACTGTGCCAGCTTTCCTGCAACTGCACATCTTGTTGCTCACAAAAGCTTTTTACATTAGAATGTTTGTATTTATCTTTAAAATGTGAATGTCTTAAAAGACATGAAAAATGAGCAAAAAATGAAAAGCTTTTAAAACTTTTATTTAGATATGTTTATACTCTGAAAAATTCAAAGCATGGAAGTATCTGTGTTCAATAGTAAACAATACAGTTAGTCATACCATAGAAGTGTTTTCACCTGAAGACTGGGAATAGCTTTGAAGTTAAGGCTTAGAAGGCCCGTGGATTAATTCCTGTATTTGTGGAGCGCAGCAAAAGAACTACTGTCTGCTTTTTAAATTCAGAAGCAAAGTATGCCATCTCTGAATACAGTTGGCATCTTTTCTGTACTGATTTGTAATGGCTTGAAACTCCTATCTGCATTTAAGTCTGAGCAGTTGTACTGTACAAACTGGATAAATTAGTAGCTATGAGCCACCAATATTGATGAGAGTTAAAGGAAAGCACAAGAAACACAATAATTCCTTGTAATTCCTTATTGTCTGTTTTGTTAGCACAACATTCGAGCTTATCCAACAACAGTTGTGTTCAATCAGTCTGATGTTCATGAATATGAAGGACATCACTCTGCTGAGCAGATCTTGGAGTTTATAGAGGTATGTAAATTATAATCCTTGTTGTAGTCATGCTCTGCACACAGCTCATCCATGAACACTTTCTTGGTTGGAAGATTAATTAGACTAGTAAGATAAAGAGTGAAAAAACCTTGGGCAAGAAAAGTGACCCAGCAACTATCAGTCTGGGACTTTTCCCTACTCTATGAAGTAATTTATTTGAGATCATTAGCAAATAACTTAAGATCTCTTCTAATCTGCAAAGTAATGGTAATGGTTTCTGTCTCACAGATAGGACAAAGGAATTTAAA